>OX377618.1:139461973-139508311 GCA_947397865.1 Polietes domitor
AGTACGATATGATATTTGAAATGGCAAAGTGATCAAAATAGCTTCGAAAAGTAGTTCATTATTATGTATGAATAGAAAATGTTCGATTTAAAAAGATTGAATCAATGATCATCAAAAAGATACACAACTCTTAAAGTTGCATAATGACTGCTCTAGTTTGAATTTCGGGTTGGGTCGGTGACACAATGACGACGTGAAATTGTTGCTTTGTCATTTGTTTTTGCTCTAGCAGCTGGAATATATAAATCAAAAACAAGTAAAAACGGCGTTAAGTTCGGCCGGGCCGAACTTTATATACCCTCCACCATGGATTGCATTCCACAGAGGTTGTCGGTTTTCGTAGAAGTGCAGTAATATTACAGGAAAATATAATTTTTTTAATATAGCAAAACCAAAACGAATACAAATATTGAAAAATTAATTTTATAAATAAATATAATATCTTAATTATTTCAAAACACGCTTATAAGGTAATGATTGGTTGCATTACCTTATACGTGAATTCAAAAAATAAATATTGTTATATTTATATTTTCAAAAATATTTTCAAAGCCATAAATATTGGTAGATAGTGGCTGCTCAAGTTGGTTGTATTTCCATTCTATTTTAATTCCAAAAGTACAAATTTTAAGAATCCATTATCAGACGTACATAGTGCAAAATAACCTAACTTCATGATTCAACCAATTTTGGCCGAAAAAGAAAAAAGTACGAATTTGGAAAAAAAACTTTTTATTTTGCGTGTCTATGCAGTCAGAGGAATGTATACTCCGAATTTCATGACTCTAGCTGCGGTCATTTGATTGGTACTATTTTTATCCCCTTTTTTCATTTTAACCCCAAAAAGTACGAATTTTGAAAAATCCGTGTATTTTACTTATCTATGCAATCAGAGGAACGTATACATCGAATTTCATTATTCTAGGTACAGCCGTTTGGTTGGTACCATTTTTATCCCTCTATTCCCATTTTACCCCTTAAAAGTACGAATTTGGAAAAAATACTTTTATATTACTTATCTACTCAATTAGAGGAATGCACACACCGAATTTCGAGTTTCTAGCTATTGTCGTTTGATAAGTACCATTTTTATCCCTTTTTTGCCCCATTTCACCCCCTACAAATAAGAATCACTTTATGGTGCACGTTTTTGCTATAAGGGGAATGCGCATACCAAATATCAAGCAAATATGAACAGTCATACCCAAAAACATGCTTAAATACGCTTAAATATTAGGGATTATTATGGGTATTTTTAGTCCTTGTGAGGGAAAAAATTTTCCCTTTGGGCCGATTTCGCCCCATTTCAATCCCAACCGATCTACGACTATAAGACGCATTTATGGAAAATTTGAACGTTCTAGCTCCTTTCGTTTAGATGCTAGCGTGCTTTCAACAGACGGACAGACGGACGGACGGACGGACGGACGGACGGACGGACGGACGGACGGACGGACGGACATGGCTAGATCGTCTTAGAATTTTATGACGATCAAGAATATATATACTTTATAGGGTCTCAGGTCGATATTTCAAGGTGTTACAAACGGAATGACAAAGTTAGTATACCCCCATCCTGGAGGTGGAGGGTATAATAATAATAATAACTGTTAATAGTAGATCGAAGCGCCAAGTGCATTAAAAGGAAAAATAAAATTAACATTCATAATAATTTATTAGCACATGACTGGTGATATTTGTTTTTTTTTTTTGTCAAATACTTTCATACTTTATCCATTCTGAGATATGCAATGGTTTATGTTTGAGTCAATTGAAAAATATTTTTCCATACTATCCTACTACTATATCGAACTTTTATAAAAAATCGACATCGTTGGAACCTCTAGGGGAACCACTACTTTCAGATGCTATACTGACTTAGACCACTCTCATTCTTCTCAAAATTGAAAAAATTAAAAAAACAAAATTTTTAATTTTATTCGCAAAAGTAATATTTCCTTACCAAATATGATAGAAAACACAAAATATTTTATTTAAAAAAAGATTAAAATATATACAAATATTTACAGCTTGTTCGTCTAGAACCTTTATTGATATATAAGATGTTCTGTTAATTTAAAACAAGTAAGGACTCTATGATACACTCCACTTTCTATCCGAATATAATTCAATTCGGTGAAAACGGGAAGGTTTTTTGTATCCAGTAAATGTATGTGTTTGACAAAAAGTGTTAAATCGGAAAGGACATTTGATGAGGATATATTGAAACCTGGAACGAAATAGGTGAAATATAAAATGTATAGTTTGGCCAAAAGCAGTTAAACTTTTGGGAGCAACATTTGTATTTGGGCTATATTTACATCTGAACCGCTCTTACCCACTTTCACCATAGTTTTGTTTAGTTGGATAGGATGTTGAGCCAATCGGGTAAAAATCGGGTACAATATGTGGTTTCTATAGCGTAAAAGTCAAATCGTGACGACATTTGTGTGGGGGCTATATCTAAAACTGAACCGATCTTACCCAATTTCTGCATAGGTGTTTCTAGTTGGATTATAAGAATTTGTGCCAAATTTAAAGAATATCGGGTGCAATATATGGGTTCTAGTACGAAAAATGTCAAATCGGGGGCGTCGTTTGTTTGGGGGCTATATCTATATCTGAACCGATCTTACCCAATTTCTGCATAGATGTTTCTAGTTGGATTATAAGATGTTTTGCCAATTTTAAAGAAAATTTGTTGTAATATCTGAAAGAGTCAAATCGGGAGTGACATTCGTATGGGGGCTATATCTAAATCTGAACCGATTTTCTTCAAATTAAATAGCGTTCGTCCTTGTCCCGAAAAACTTCATTGTGCAAAGTTTCATTTAGTTATATCTACAATTGCGACCTGTATCGTGATTACTAGAATAGATGGACGGACGGACGAACAAAGACATAATACTCTCGAGGAGTGTATAAAAAATAGGTTAAAATATGTGGTTGCAAGAGCGAAAAAGTCACATCAAGAGAGTCATTTGTATGGGAGCTATATATAAATCTGAACCGATCTGACTCATTTTTACCACGGATGTTTCTAGATAAAATACAAGTAAGTAAAGGCTAAAATCGGACGGAGCCGACGATATGATATCCTCCATTTTCTATCCAATTACAATTAATTTCGGTAAAAAGGTGAAATACGAAATGATTTTTATACCCTACACCAATTCGTGGACTAGGGTATTAGAAGGTAGTTTCGCGCCAAATGTTTGTAACACCAAGAAATAATTAAGCTAGACCCACCTTTAAATATACGGAATCACCGAATCGATTTAACGATGTTTGTCTGTCAGGTCGCAATTCTTGTCCGATTGTCGTGAAATTTGGCCGAGGACGATCGGTATTGAATTTGGAGGAAATCGGCTCAGATTTAGATATAGTCTCCATACAAATATCCCTATAATTTAGACTATTACTGCTCTAGAATACACATTTTACATGGGATCATGACAGAATTTTCAGGAACGTGTTATATTTGAACCAGAAAAGGCTAACGGGAAAGTGGACTATATGGGACAATGTTTAGATATAGCCCCCATACAAGTGTACCCCCGATTTACAATATTACTGCTCTAAAATGCACATATTACATCGGATCTCGATGAAATTTCCCACATCATGTTACATTTCAACTATAAACACCTTTTGTGAAAGTCCATGTTTTGGTATAGCACCCATACAAATGTGCCCTCAGTTTACACTATTATTGCTCTAGAACCCACATATCACATTGGGTCTTGATAAAGTTTTGATGATCACGTTTTATTTCAATAGAGAATAGCTACTTTGAAAGTGATCTATAAGGGCACCTCTAGGATCCACATTTACATCGGAAGTTTACATACTATTCATACTATTTCATAGTATGTATTCAAATATATGTGCCCATACTTTAGTATAACCTAAATAGGGCCCCCATTCTCCTATATTACAGCTCTAGAAATTACATCTAACATTTGAAAAATTTTTCAGGTCATGATTTATTTCAACTAGAAATACCTACCGTGAATGAGAACTATATAGGCCCATGTTTTGGCACAGGCCTCAAGTGTAGTTATAGGCCCCTTTCAAATGTCCGTCCGATTCATCCTGTTGCCGCTGTATAGTCTGTATTTGTCATTGGATCTTCATAAATTTTTCCAGATCATATTATATTTACTTTACTCGGAATATGGGATCAATGACCATATTATTTAGCATATTCGGTTAATTTGTCTAAAGATGAATTTATATATGTCAATTATACGGTATAATTTATATGGACTACATAAAATTGCTCTCATGAAACACCTGGGTTTAGTATTCAAAGCGTGGTATATAAGCAGGGAGTGGTGTTGGGTATTATATAGTCGGCCCCGCCCGACTTTAGCCTTTCCTTACTTGTTTTTTATATTTTTCCCCTCCATTTTATGATGAAGATATATTCATTTTGTCATTCCGTTTGTAACACCTTGAAATATTCATCGAAGACTCCATAAAGTATATATATTCTGAGTCGTGGTAAAATTCTAGCCATGTCCGTCTGTCTGTTGAAAGCAAGCTAACTTCCGAACGAATTGAGCTAAGAAAAAAATAGTAGTTAAATAGTCTAAATATTAGGTCTAAAAATTAGGCGTTAAGTTCAAGTACATATAAAACTGAAATTTGAAAAAAAAAAGAAATAGTAGTTAAATAGTCTAAATTTTAAGGGGTATTTTCAGTACTTAAATGGTCCATATGGGTCCATGTTTTCATACTGTCTCCATACACATAGATCCTTGTTTTATGTATACCCCACCCAAATAGTTCTATCCACATCACGTTATACAGTACAGGTGGATCATAACGCCCCGCTCATATATTCCTTCCGATTTATTTACATAGTACTCAACCTATTAAGCCCATCTTAATGAAAATATTCGTTATATTTTTCCCTAGTCGCAACTAGAGATGATCACACCGATTTTGTTCGTCTAAGAGGCACATCCATCACATGTAGCAGTAACATAATGCAAAATATCTTCATTAATTTTATCATATTCATGCTGAATTTATATGGACTACGTAAAGTTGTCCCATCGTTACTAAAACACCTGGGTTTAGTAATCAAAATACGGTATCGACGCAGGAAGTAGTGTAGGGTATCATATAGTCGGTCTCGACCGACTTCAGACTTTCCTTTCCTTTCAATAGCATCATACCACACTTCTCCGTCCACAAGACGAAAATAAAACATCTGATATCAAATTGATACCAATTTTCAGTCTTCTAGCTCTCGAAATTATTTTTGTCACGCGCACAGAAAAAAATTTGTGAAATATTGTAGCCTACAGCTCTGTAATTATCTGTATTGAAATTTTCAACAAAATCTGTTCAGTTGTTTAGAAAATTTTTCTATTTGTGGTTTTGTGTACGAACCTTTTCTAGAGACACCTTAATGTAGTGAAATGCCTAAAATTACAAGGACGTTGGCAACAATAATGCTGTGATTTATCCCCTTAAAAGTAAATTGTCAGAGCTACTCTCCCGCAACCGAACAACTAGGTTACGGTAGGGTACCTTTTCACAAGAGACAAGACTTTGATGTAGAGAGGTACCAAACTTTTCAATGGAAGGAATGCTTATAATATTAGTCGCCTCCAGAATAATTAGACAGTGGTTAACCCCCAACACGTCTAAATTCCCAGAGCTTCTTAATTGTTTGATTTTAATGTTCGGTTAAATGGTTAAAAAAGGAATATGACAAAAAATCCAACAATGGATTGGAATGAGAAATTCCAAATCCCAGTTGAAAAGTGTCCATTCTAGGAAAGTAGTAAAGGTGGAAAAAATGCAAACTGACAATTCAATGTGTTGTTGCTGTTCTATGAGTATAATTTTCCATTAATATAACTTTCCGAGTGTGGAATCTTTGTATGTGAATAATCGCATGGAAACTTCTTAATTTAAATATTACGTGTTACACTTTTACGCATATTTACTTTTGAAATTAAAAGTTACACGTTTTTCTTAAATCAACATGATGATAAACTCAACACAGACATTTGGGATCAATAACGTTGATGAGTTACCGCTGAATCAGAGTTCAAAGTCTATTTTCGCCAGAGAAATAATGGAATGGAAGAGATCAATGATTTATCGCGGCTGGTTAGTTGGCACCACAGTCATCATTAACATGGCGTATCTGAAATATAATGCTTCAATATTTCACTCATTCATTAAATTCGCCGAAATTTGAATTTTGTTATTTATTTATAACGAACGGGAAACGAAAATTTCGACATACCAAATAAAAATATTTAAAAAATAAATATACCATAGATATTTTTATTATATAGATATATAAATATATCTATATAATAAAAATTAAATGATGTTCGTTGGTAGTCGCATCACTTGAGAACGGATGAACAGATTTGGCTGATCTTTGTTACAAACTATTCGTGGTAGTCCGATCTGGGTTTTAAGATGAAAAAACTTTGGATAGTTGACCGCAATATAGGAATATTTTTAAAACACTGAAAGTGCCCTTTTCTATAGTATTTTTGAATGAACTTAGGGCTATAAGTCTCAATTCAAGAAATGGATATGCGACATTCTTTTATGTTATGTTCATTATGATTCTGCGAACGTTTTCGGACCACAAAAATTCAGATAATTATAAAGAAAACTCAAAAAATTCGGACAAAATGCAAAAAGTCTTTATATTTTATGCACTTTTTGTGAATTTTCAGAAACGTGCTCTTTGACATTTCTGAAACTTCACAATGAGGCATTGAATGAAGACATGAGATTAATATTAAGTCAACTAGGAATGACAGCGTCACACTATCCGATGCACTAAGAATTTAATCAAGAGTTGGAATGCAATGCAAAAACACTGTGAATACGATGGATTGCTAGAATAAGATGCTTTCGACACCCACGGCTTATGAACGATTGAACTATAGTGATTTTCTTTTTGGACGCTCTCGCTGACCCCGGATATTCTTTATTCAAGCGATGCTTGATTCATCAGGAATTTCAGCTGAGGTCTTTGAAGACAGTCGAAATGCACTCAGATTGCGATGAATATGGAAATTAACGAAAGGTGGCCAACTTTTTGATCGGTCCGGAGGAGTGTCTTATGGCGCACTGTTCAATGATTCTGTTGGAAGGTGATTTTCGGTTTATGGACAGAATCATGTGTCACGGCCAATCTGGAGTACTTTCAAAACAATTGCTGGACATTTGCACCAGAAAAATTCTGTTTATATTGCGAATGTTAATATTTACACTCCACGACAGTATTATGTCTTGGTGCATTTGTTTGTAACACCCAAAATGAAACGAGTTAGACCCATCATTTATTATACAGAACGGCTTAGAATCACTTTCTGAGTCGATTTAACAATGTTCGTCTGTCTGTCCGTCTGTTCATCTATTGTTGTAATCAAATTACAGGTCGCAATTATAGTCCGATCTTAACAAAAATTGACACAAATAAGTTTTGTGGATCAAGGGCGAACGCTATTTAAGTTGAAGTAAAGCGGTTCAGATTTATATATAGCCCCCATACTAATGTCGCTCCCGATTTGACTTTTTCCGCTCTAGAAACCACATATTTCACACGATTTGCTTCAAATTTGGCATAGTAACCTACAATTGAAGTAGAAACAGCTATGGTGGGTCAGATCGGTTAAGATTTAGGTATAGCCCCCATACTAATGTCGCTCCCGATATGACTTTTTTCGCTCTAGAAACAACATATTTCACTCGATTTTCTTTAAATTTGGAACAAGATCTTATAATTCAACTAAAAACACCCATCGCGAATGTGGATAAGATCGGTTCAGATTTAGATATAAATTTTTATATTTGTTGCTCCCAAATGTTTAACCGATTTAGGCCAAACTTTACATATTATATTTCATCTATAAACATACATGGCGAAAGCGGGACATATCGTTCCATGTTTCAATATACCCCAATGCAGATGTCCTTTCCGATTTAACATTTTTTGTCAAACACATACATTTACAGGATGCAAAAATTCTTCCCTATTTCACTTTTTTACAGAATTGAATTGTAATGATATAGGAAGTGGAGTGTATCATATAGTCGGCGCCGTCCGACTTTAGCCTTTCCTTACTTGTTTCAATTCATGTTCCCATACGTTGCTGCAAATCGTGTGTCGTTGAGCGAACATGGTATATTATGTTAGCATATGTTGTATAGATTAAAAATGCAATGATAAAAAATATAATTAGCATAAAAATCCGCTGTCTATTAATGTTTTTTGGTGATTTTTACCAAACAACTCCAGTGACTCCACGGCCTACTCCACCCTATAAACTAAATGAAAGCTCCAATAGTCCATTTTGTGAAATACATCACGACATTTAAATTAAGTACAATATATTTAAAACACTTGCTTGAAAGTGTCAATGGCAATATCGCCTTTGAAATGTCTACCTTCTGCATTATATTCCCCGTCGATTTTTCCAGTTCACCGTATGAAAAATCTAACTCATGCAAAAGGTATTCCTAAACATTGTTCAAAATCCACTTAAGCGAACGTGCAGACACTTCCATTGGCGTATTCTGAATTAGATCGTGTCATTAAATTGAATATCTATACCAGCAAACGTCGATACAATAATCAACAACATTTTTCTCATTCCAGGTTTGCTCGAACATTTGCAATCGCTTTAAAAATTCACACAACGATCACAAACAAACTAATTGAAATATGGACAGGAACATTTTTGTCGGGTCAGCTAGTACTATATATATATCGAAATAATACTTCAAGTCAATTCAAAAAGTATATATAAGCAGCAACCTTCAAAAAAACTTAAATACCCTAAATATTGGTAGATAATGGGTGATAAAGTTGGTTGTATTTTCATCCTATTTTAATTCCAAAAGTACAATTTTTTTGATTCAACCAATTTTTGCCGTAAAAGTAAAAAAGTATGAATTTGGAAAAATCTTTTTATTTTGCGTGTCTATGCAGCTGCAGCCATTTGGTTGGTACCATTTTCGCCCCATTTTACCCCTTAAGAGTACGACTTTCTATAATCTCTTTATTTTATTTGTCTAAGAAATTAGAGGAATGTACACACCGAATTTCATCATTCTAGCTGTATCCTTTTAGTTAGTACCATTTTTATCCCTCTGTTCCCATTGTTTCCCTTGAAAGTGCGAATATGGAAAAACCATTTATTTTTCGTGTCTAGTCAGAGGAATTTATACTCCGAATTTCATAGCATTAGCTGCGGTCATTTGGTTAGTACAATTTTTATCCCCTTTTTATACCCTCCACCTCCAGGATGGGGATATACTAACTTTGTCATTCCGTTTGTAACACCTTGAAATATCGACCTTAGACGCTATAAAGTATATATATTCTTGATCGTCATAAAATTCTAAGACATTCTAGCATCTAGCATCTAGCATCTAAACGAAAGGAACTAGAACGTTCAAATTTTCCATAAATGCGTCTTATAGTCTTATATCGGTTGGGATTTAAACGGGGCGAAATCAGCCCAAAGGGAAAGAATTTTTCCTCACAAGGACTAAAAATACCCATAATAATACCTAATATTTTATAGTATTTAAGCATATTTGTTCAATATATCTGCTTGTACTTACTTGATATTGGATATGCACATTCCCCCGATAACAAAAACGTGATTCTTATTTGTAGGGGGTGAAATGGTGCAAAAAGGGATAAAAATGGTACATATTGAACTACAACAGCTAGAAGCACTAAATTCGGTGTGTACATTCATCTAATAGAGTAGATACAAAATATAAAAGTATTTTTCCAAATTAGTACTTTTAAGGGGTATAATGGGAATAGAGAGATACAAATGGTACCAACCAAACGGCTGTCCCTAAAATACTCAAATTCGGTGTATACATTCCTCTGATTGCATAGACACGTAAAATACACTGATTTTTCAAAATTCGTACTTTTTGGGGTTAAAATGAAAAAAGGGGATAAAAATAGTACCAATCAAATGACCGCAGCTAGAGTCATGAAATTTGGAATATACATTCCTCCGACTGTGTAGACACGGAAAATAGACGGATTTTTCGAAATTCGCATTTTTTGGGGTCAAAATGGGAAAAGGGGATAAAAATAGTACCAACCAAGTGACCGCAGCTAGAGTCAAGAAATTCGGAGTATACAATTCTCTGACTGCGTAGACACGGAAAATCACACGAAAGGATGTCCTTATACCACGCATTCCGACGATTCCCACCGATATACTATTCGATTTCAAACGACTACAGTTTCTGATTCGCCTAGCATTTTCGATGACTATAGACAAAGCACAGGGACAATCACTTGAAGTTTGTGGATTGAATCTGGAAAATCCATGTTTTTTCACATGGTCAGTTATATGTTGCTTGCTCACGAGCCCAAAAACTTTAATGTACTTAAACGAGGTGGAACAATTGTAAATATCGTGTATCCCGAAGCACTCCAATGAAATACTGACTAACTTAACTAATATACACAAAATATAATAAATATAAAATAATTCATATTTTTACGTACGTAGAATCCTTCTTATAATAATAACGCAATACCAGTAAACAATTCAAGTGATAATTTTTTTTTTGTAAGCGATTTTTTGTTTTTGATAAAGCTTGACGTAGAAAAAACATGCTCACTAAATGTTGATGTAGGGCTAAAAGTCATCATGGCATTATATAAGTAACTTAGCTTTTCACTGTTTTTCTTTGTTTTGTCAAAAAATGCGAAATCGTCATATAAAGTCGCATGTCATTCGCCTCTTCGAGCAATTTTGGGGTTTTGGATGTGGTTTATTATTTGATTTAAATTACGAGACTCTTCAATGTGACAACATACATCCGAATCTGAACTGTTGTCTAAATATGGTTCTACAGAAATTTCGGTAAAAAGAAAAAAAACAGCAAAAGTGTAATCAATGTTTTCACTCATCTTTCTTCCAGCCTCGCAATCAGCCTTTGGCATAAATCCTGGGCTAATATGTCTTTTTCGCATGCAACGTATTACAATCATTGTGCAACCTAATAAAAAAGCGCTTCGTATGTCGTGTGTCAAATGCTTTGCATAATTTTTTTAGTGGAGCAATGTTCACTTATTTACCAAAAACCGGTTAACCGGCACGAAAACCCTGGTTTTCTCGGTTAACCGAAAATGGTAATTTTATTAAAACCGGCCGACGGTTACAGGTTACGAAACCGGTTACGGTTTTGGACACCCTATCTATGGCTATAAGACGCATTTATGCAAAATTTGGACGTCCTAGCTCCTTTCGTTTAGATGCTAGCGTGTTTTCAACGGACGGACGGGCGAACATGGCTAGGGTCTCAGGTCGATATTTCAAGGTGTTACAAACGGAATGACAAAGTTAGTATACCCCCATCCTGGATTTCGCCCCGTTTCAATCCCAACCGATTTACGACTATAAGACGCATTATGGAAAATTTGAACGTTCTAGCTCTTTTCGTTTAGATGCTAGCGTCCTTTCAACAGATGGACAGACGGGCGGGACTGACATGGCTACATTGTCTTAGAATTTTATGACGATTAAGAATATATATACTTTATAGGGTCTCAGGTCGATATTTCAAGGTATTACAAACGGAATGACAAAGTTAGTATACTCCCATCCTGGAGTTGGAGGGTATAAAAATAATTTTATGTTAAAAATTTTGGACTCAGCATGGATAATTAATTATCCAGTGTAATTCAAGTTTATGGTGAGGCTAAATCCAAAAGAGTCCAAGTCTAAAGTCCATAAAATATATATTTTTGAAAAATATAATATATTAAAAAAATATTTCTTTTATTTTGAGTAAAAAATCAACTCATTATTAATGTGTTTGTTATCGCAGCTTGTTATCCAGGCTTAAAGACAGCTCTAACAGCCCAATAGCGATTGTGTGAGACATAAACCGCACAGACTTAGAGACAATGCACGTATTGCATGAGTCATTTGACAGAGCATATATGCGGTTTGACACCAGTCATTATACTTTTTCCTTCGGTGTTTTTACAAGCTTTTTTACATTTTTAAGCAGTACTACCTAAACTATTACTATATTACAAATAAGTCTTTTGAAGTGGGTATGGAATTTGGATTAATGTTGAATTTTCAAACAATTTCGACAATATTACTGCGAATACGAATACCAAATATCTCCTTCTGGCCGAATCTGAATCCATCTATTCGGCCGAGCTTAACAGATATTTATTGGCTGTTGAAAAGCAGGTCAGCAAAAGTAGTTTTCAATCAATCGCAACAATTAACATTGTTTTACAAACACACTTTTCACACCATCCCCGCCCTCGTTGAAACGAGCCGGATTGTTACATGAATTCTGGCAAAAACTATTACACAATACCATGAAATTATATTAAATATTTATCCATAAAAACAAACTGGTAATATTCGTCGAATTTTAAATGGGTTGGGTCATCATTTTTTAACACTTTTTTTTTGGCTTGTTGTACAACAAATAAATGTTCCATAGAAAATTTAATATTAGTTGTTGGTGGTTTGTTGTTGGAGTTTTGTTTTGTTTTCAACGCTGTTGCTAATTGCCAAACATCAAAAATAGTTACAAAAAAAATTCCCCATCATCGGCATCGCCATAACTTTCCCTTTTCATAGAAGACGTTCACACATAAACGCTGCGAGTTCATATTTGGTTTGGCACAAACGTGGACGAGAGAGACGAGCAAGAATTGGATACGTTGTAGCTGTAGTTGTAATAGTGGACGGACGCTCGTAATGAACGTCACCGCGCCAGATTATCGATGGTTCGAATTGATTGTCCACATTTATTTGAATCGTAACAACGTTTCGGTAATTAAATTATAAAATGAGAAATCATAAAAATGTTTTGTTTTGTTTACAAACAAATGTTATCTTGTGTTTCCAAACATAATTATTTTGACCGATGCTGTTGCTGCTGCTGCCACTTCATCATCATTTTCATCTTAATACGATTTGTAAAAAAAGTTCGTAAAATATTTTATGTCTAAATGATTTACTATTCGTAATACCTCTGGCTATTAATAAATAACATTGTCAAAATGCAGCTATTCAAAGGTATGCAATCTTTGTGGTAAAGGGTCGCCCAAAATACACATAAAATTTGGCGAGAAAACATAATGTTTTAAATGTCCACCGAGCTCTACAGAAGACATTTTGTAGAAAATTTTCAGGACGTTTTTATACCCTGCACCACAGGGTATAAAAACTCCGTTTGGAATACCTTGAAATATCGACCTGAGACCCTATAAAGTATATATATTCTTGATCCTCATACAATTCTAAGATCGTCTGTCCGTACGTACATCTGTCCGTCTGTCGAAAGCACGCTAGCACCTAAACGAAAGGAGCTTAAATGCGTCTTATAGTCGTAGATCGGTTGGGATTGCAACTGCGCGAAATCGGTCTAAATTCAAAAAAAAAAAATCGCTCATAAGGATTGAAAATACTCCTAATATTGAGGGGTGTTTTCAATATGTCTGATTATATTTACATATATTGGGTTTACATATGGGCATCTCCCCAAAAAAGGTATACCAAAAAAAATAAATCAGACCACACTAATAGCTTTTAACTTTATTATACCCTCCACCTCCAGGATGGGGGTATACTAACTTTGTCATTCCGTTTGTAGCTCCTTGAAATATCGACCTGAGACTCTATAAAGTATATATATTCTTGATCGTCATAAAATTCTAAGACGATCTAGCCATGTCCGTCCGTCCGTCTGTTGAAAGCACGCTAGCATCTAAACGAAAGGAGCTAGAACGTTCAAATTTTCCATAAATGCGTCTTATAGTCGTAGATCGGTTGGGATTGAAATGGGGCGAAATCGGCCCAAAGGGAAAAAGTTTTCCCTCACAAGGACTAAAAATACCCATAATAATCCCTAATATTTTAGCGTATCCAAATTCGTACTTTTAATGGTAAAAATGGGAATAGAGGGATAAAAATGGTACCAACCAAACGGATGTACATAGAATAATGAAATTCGTGTATATATTCCTATGATTGCATAGACAAGTAAAATACACCGATTTTTTAAAATTCGTACTTTTTGGGGTTAAAATGATAAAAAGGGGATAAAAATAGTACCAATCAAATGACCGCTGCTAGAGTCATGAAATTCGGAGTATACATTCCTCTGATTGCGTAGACACTTCAAATACACAGATTTTTCGCAATTCGTACTTTTTTGGGGTTAAAAAGAAGAAAGGGGATAAAAATAGTACCAATCAAATGACCGCAGCTAGAGGCATGAAATGCGGAGTATACATGTCTCTGACTGCGGAAAATAGACGAATTTTTCGAAATTCGTACTTTTTGGGGTTAAAATGGAAAAAGGGGATACAAATAGTACCTACCAAATGACACGCAAAATAAGAAGTTTTTTTCCAAATTCGTACTTTTCCTTTTACTGCAAAAATTGATGGAATCATGAAGTAAGGTTATTTTGCACTTTGCACATGTACGTCTGATAATGGATTTTCAAAATATGTACTTTTGGAATTAAAATAGAATGGAAATACAACCAACTGTAGCACCAACTATCTTCCAATATTTATGGTACTTAAGCTTTTTGAAAATATAAATATAAGAATATTTATTTTTTGATTTTAAATAAATAATGGTTTGAAATAATTAAAATATTATATTTATATATATATATATTTATTTATAAAATTATTTTTTCAATATTTGTATTTGTTTTGGTTTGGCTATATTACAAATTTTATATTTTCTTGTAATATTACTTCACTTCTACGAAAATCGACTACCTCTGTGGAATGCAATCCATGGTGGAGGGTATATAAAGTTCGGCCCGGCCGAACTTAGCGCAGTTTTTACTTGTTTTTTTTCCTTATTTCGACAACTTTTTTATTATGAAACTTGAAGTTAACTTGTTCTCTTTTATTTTTATTAAAAGTTAAAGTGTTATAACGAAAGTTACTAAATTTTTTTACTACGAGTGGAAATTTTTTTCCCGTCCGTTTTGTCGCGTCCGTATTTCTGTTGTACCTAATTAGAAAAATTTAAGAGTTAACTCTCATATTTTATAAATCTACGAACAAAATAAATCCACTGGCCTTCATTTAAAAGTATAGAAGGGAAAATAAATTTTCAAAAAATCGCTGAACTTTGTATATTTCTATAAGACTTGTGTTTTTTGTCGCGTCCGTTTCGAATTTTGTACTAAATCCTGACGATATATTTTTAAAATGTAGTACTCTTTCAGCGCTTTAGATCACTAAAAAGACTCAACTTTTTCAGTTTCTTTCTTGTTTTTGGCGTAGTTTAAGGCGTGCGAATGTCGCGTCCGGGCCACTGGGAGATGCCCATATATAATGTGATTCTTATTCGTAGGGGTGAAATTTGGCAATAAGGGATACAAAATGGTACCTACCAACCAACAACAGCTATAAACACGATATGCGATGTGTACATTTCATACTTTTAAGTGCTAAAATGGAAATAGGGGGATACAAATTGTATCAACCAAACGGCATCACCTCTAATAATAAAATTCGGTGTATACTTGCCTCTGATTGCGTAGACATGTCAAATAAAGAGATTTTTCTATATTCGTACTTTTAGGGGGTAAAATAGAAAAAGGTGATACAAATTGTACCAACCGAATGGACGCAGCTGGATTCTTGAAATGCAGTGTATACATTCCTCTGAAATTAAAAAGTTTTTTTCCAAATTCGTTTTATTTAGGCATACACTGCACTATGGTCCCAATTCCAATTTGTTGGCATAAATTCAATCAAAAAAAAAACAAGTAAGGAAAGGCCAAAGTCGGACGGGGCCGACTATATAATACCCTACACCACTCCCTGCGCATATATATCTCTTTGATTACTAAACCCAGGTGTTTCATTATTTCTTATTGTTGTTACTTATAGTAAATTAATAATTATTAACGAGGAAGCGGTCGAACCAGAAACAATTCATCTATGGTCAGAAATCACCTCAACATCCGCTGGTCCATCTGCTTCATCTGGTGTCAGTAACAAACTCGTTGCCAAGTCCACCCAAAATTTCAACTGCGAAATTTTAAGTCTACCGAGCTTCTTATTTACAAGCCATTTCAGCTTCCAAGCCTTTACAATGTATGATTCTAAAATGCCTAACCAAAGTGGCCACCACATCTTCTTTGAACGAATAGAAATACGGTAATTTGACACGGCATTGTCGTGAAGGTCTACCCCGCCCATAAAACAATTATAGTTTCGAATTATGTTGGGTTGATGAACTAGGACTTGACTAGAC
This sequence comes from Polietes domitor, assembly GCA_947397865.1. NCBI lineage: Eukaryota > Metazoa > Arthropoda > Insecta > Diptera > Muscidae > Polietes > Polietes domitor. The sequence goes on from OX377618.1 coordinate 139,478,275, forward strand.
TGACTTTCTCGTCGTCGCTGGGGCCCCATTTGTGTTATACCAAAATATGGACATTCATAGTATGTATTCTTATTTGAAATATAATTTAATCTGCGAAATTTGAAAAACTTCCGATGTAAGATGTAGGTCCTAGACGGATAATAATAAAAATGAGGGCCATTTGCAAGGGCGCTACATTAAAAATTGGGCCCTTATAGATCACTTTCAAAGTAGGTATTCTTTATTGAAATATAACATGATCTGCAAAATTGTATCGAGATCCAATGCACAATGTGGGTTTTAGAGCTGTAATAGAGTAGAATCGGGGCCCAATTTGTAGTGATTATTTCTTGGTGTTACAAATATTTGGCGCGAAACTAACTTATAATACCCTGTTCCACGAAGTGGTGTAGGTTATAACAGATAAAATTGGAAAGTGTTAAATGTGCATATATATTCTCTATGGTAACACTCCAAGCAATCAAGAAGAAGTACTGGAAAAATTAAGTGGCAACACCACAAGCCTGAATGGTACTTAAACTTTGCGGTTAAAAAAGTGGGATTAATTCAGATTTAAAGCTTTTTTACAAATTAATTAAAATCAAGACTTAAAATGAAAATAATAAATGGACTACATTATGAAAATTAACGGCAAGAGTAGTTGTAAAATTATATTTAACCCTTTATGATTCTTGTGGTCTTGTCAGTATTCATAGGTGTTGATTTTGTGATTTCTAGAGAACATAATCTATAAATGTCGTGGACCAAAATGTGAAAGTGTTCGTCTGAGGTTACAGTTTATGGTGGAAATAATATCTCGTCGGCATTTTTCGGCAAACTCCTACAATAGTCAATTCATTTTAGCACAATTTTCGATTGGTCATAACACACATATTTGATTATATCTCTGAATCAGTTTTGTGTACGAGATCAAGATTTTATTTAAAATGTATTGAAGGTGCCTTTAAAATGATGAACAACATCATTCACTTTTCTGTACACATGTCGACATTTTCTTTCCTGAAATAATTATTTGAATTCCAGTGTTAATTAGAATATTTGTATGCTTTATTTTGTTTTTGTAATAATATTCAGAAAAACGCTTTTCTTCAAAGTAAACCAAACTTCATTCTTCTAAGCATTCATAAATTTAATTAAATTGATCACCCTGTACCAATACAGGGTGATAATTATGTTGGTTATATATTGAGTTAATATGGGAGGTGATAGTGGGCGTAGTCCGATTGGCCTAAGTTTATTTTTATTTGTTTACGTATGTTACGTCTAGCCTGTGTGCAAAATTACAAGATTGTATCTGTATTTTTCGACTTTATGCCATAATATATGGATTTGGGACCAGTGTGCAATGGGAACAGAGGGATAAAAATTGTACCAACTAAACGGCTACAGCTAGAATGATGAAATTCAGTGTGTTCATCCGTCTTATTACGTAAACACGTAAAATAAAGAAGTTTTCGACAGTCGTACTTTTAAGGGGATAAAAATGGTACCAACCAAGAATCATGGAATTTGGTGTATACATTCCTGTGCCAGCATAAACACACAAAATAAAAAGATTTTTCCAAATTCATGATTTATTTTGTCACTTTTACGACAAACATGGGAAAAGTTATAAAACTGATAGCGAGCAAATGGCTATAATCATAAAGATAGGCTATCTTGCACTGTGGCTCTTTGTACTTTTGAAATTAAAACAGAATAGAAATACAACCAATCTATAGCAAAAAATGCACACATTATCCCCAATACTTAGGTTATTTAAGCTTTTTTTGAAGATTGCTACTTTTTATATAAATTTTGAACTGACTTCAAGCATTATTTTGATATATATAGTATAAACATTAGGATGGGCCACGAAAATAAGTTGCAGCGGTCACTCCCCAGAAATGGATTGTTTAATGATGATCTGCATAATATTTTGTCTCTGGCTCAAGCCATCTGTAAGCTAAACGCTCCTGAAAACACCTCCAAAAATCATGTTTTCCCGTGTAACTATACCCCACACCACTTCGTGGACTAGGGTATTATTATACCCTACACCACTTCGTGGACTAGGGTATTATAAGTTAGTTTTCCGCCAAATGTTTGTAACACCAAGAAATAATCGAGCTAGACCCACCTTTAAGTATACGGATCGGCTTAGAATCACCAGCTGAATCGATTTAACGATGTCTGTCTGTCCGTCTGCTGTCCATCTAAGCCACTCTACAGGTCGCAATTCTTGTCCGATTGTCGTGAAATTTGGCAGAAGTTAATTTTTTGATCCAAGGACCATCGGTTTTGAATTTGGAGGAAATCGGTTCAGATTTAGATACAAATATCCCTATAAGGTACACTATTACTGCTCTAGAATACACATTTTATATGGGATCATGACTAAATTTTCTGGATCGAGTTATATTTGAACTAGTAAGAGATAACGGGAAAGTGCAAAACATGGGTCCATGTTTTGATATAGCCCCCATACAAATGTACCTCCGATTTACAATATTACTGCTACTACTGATCTTGATCAAATTTCGCACACAACTTTACATTTAGACTAGAAAAACCTATTTTGAAAACCAGCTATATAGGGTAATGTTTTGGTGCCCCCATACAAATGGGCCCCAGTTCACACTATTATCACTCTAGAATCCAAATCTTACATTGGATTTTGATAAAATTTTGCAGATTATGTTATATTTCTATAAAAAATACTTTGAAAGTGATATATAAGGGTCCACTTTTTAATGTAGCGCCCTAACAAATGGGCCCCCATTATTGTTATAACCCCTCTAGGACCCACATTTTACATCGGAAGTTTATGAAAGTCAAATATATGGGTCCATATTTTGGTATAACCCCCATACAAATTCTACTCTACTATTTCAACTAAGATTACCTACTTTGGAAGTGATCTATAAGGACCCACTTTTTAATGTAGCGCTCTTACAAATAGCCCCCATTTTTAGTATTTCCCCTCTAAGACCAACATTTTACCTCGAAAGTTTTTCAAAATTCCAGATAGTGTTCTATTTCAACTAAGAATACCTACTATGAAAGTCAAATATAAGTGTCCATATTTTGGCACAATCCCCGTACAAATGGATCCCCCATTTTACACTATTACCGCTTCAGAAACTATATCTTAATAAAATTGGAAAATTCTGCAGATCATAACTTTTTTCCACTAGGAACGCCTAAAGGGAACTATAACGGCCCACGTTTTGGTACAACCCCCAAGTGTTGTTATAGGCCCCCTACAAATGTATGTCCAATTTATCTTATTACCGCTGTAAAATCTGCATTTGTAATTGGATCTTGGTCAAATTTTCCAGATCATATTATATTTAGTCTCGGAATACCTATCCGAAAATTTGACCATATGGGTCAATGTTTCCAAATACAACTGTCCCACCAATTTTCAATATTATCGTTTTAAATTTCATATTACATCGGATCTGGATTAAATTTTCCAGATCATGGTTTATTTCACATAGGAATACTTACAGATGAAGTGGACCATTGATCCCGATTTTAGGCGTATTTTCTACAACACGTTATAATTCAGTTAGGAACACTTACAGCAAAGGTAGAGCAGTATGCAAAGAAATTGCCACCGCTCATTATCAGTTTCTGATTTGTTTACATAACACTTCAGATTCGACTTATTACAGCCAATCAATTTTGCCATATTCGTTAAATTTGACTAAATATGCATTTATAGTAAAGGGTGATTTTTTAAGAGCTTGATAACTTTTTTTTTATAAAAAACGCATAAAATTTGCAAAATCTCATCGGTTCTTTATTTGAAACGTTAGATTGGTCCATGACATTTACTTTTTGAAGATAATTTCATTTAAATGTTGACCGCGGCTGCGTCTTAGGTGGTCCATCCGCTTAGTCCAATTTTGGCATTTCCACGTTTTTGAGTAACAGAGACCCAATTGGTGCGAACGGCGACGAATCGAAAATTGGTGGTCATCATTAACACTGGCCGATACAGCTGCGATATTTTCTTCAGTTCGCGTGTTGGTGGTTTAATGTCCAACAATGTAAATTTGGTGCGAAATTTAGTCACAATAGCCCGAATAGCCGCTTCAGTGGGTCGATTAAACTGACCATAAAATGGAAGCGCGCAATAAACTTTCTTAACAGAGCACGCATTTTGATAATAAAATTCAATAATTTGCAAGCGTTGTTCGTTTGTAAGACGATTTATGATGAAATGTCAAAGCATACTGAGCATCTTTCTCTTTGACACCATGTCTGAAATCCCACGTGATCTGTCAAATACTAATGCATGAAAATCCTAACCTCAAAAAAATCACTCTTTATATACTGAATAATTTATCGCCCCCATAAAACACCTGGGTTTAGTATCAGATATATACGCAGGGAGTGGTGTAGGGTATCATATAGTCGGCACCGCCCGACTTTAGCCTTTCCTTACTTGTTTTTTTTTTTGTGATTTGAACTGGGATATTGTCCTGGCTCAAGACCATTTTGCATCTATATTTAATAGAATGCAAATTTATTTACAAATTACATGGTGACATTTATTACTTGGCTATAGACTACCACTATTATGATTTCCACCCTGTTTATAAAATACTTTTTATAATATACTAAAAAAAAATACGATAAATTTTTCAATTGTAACTATAAAAAACATAAAAAAACACTATAAAGGTCCAATAATTCGACCAATAAGTTACTCCAAGACAAGAATCAAAATTTATATTTAAAGTGCTTTTAAGGGTCTTTCAATTCAGAAAAAATTGACAAACATGGAACATAAAAAAATACAAGGGGAAACATGATTTTTAGAGTTGTTTTCAAGAGCCAATTGACCAATTGACGAAATAGTTTGCAGATCATCATTAAACAATCCAAAGTTTATATTCGTGGGATGTCTGGAAATTGTTTGTCCATTTGTATGGACCGCGACCCAGCTTGGTAGCCTAGACTTATAAGCGTGGTGTAAAATAATTTAATTTTTTAATTATTTATAAAATTGTATATATTTTTTTTAATGTATCATTGTCATGTAATATAACTGAAATTTATAAAATCGACAGCCTATTCAACCTTTTTGAAAGAATTCGCAAAATAGGGTATTTATAGTCCTTTTAGGGACAAGTTTTTCCGTCTAGACCTGTATAAACATTTGGCAGAAATTTTCTTAGAATTTATATAATTTATGGGATCTCCGATGGATATTTGAAGGTGTTGCAAACGGAATCACAAATTGAATATATATGGATATATAAAAATTCCTACGAATAGTAAGCTAGTGAGTTCAGTCGTATGTTAAATGTGAACGGATATTTAGGTGGAGTAGAAAAAGTGCAAAATAGTGCTCGTGAGAATCTTTGGTCGGTCGGTAAAAGGTAGGCGTACAAATAAATCTAAATATTAGGTGGTTACACCACCCTGACAGTCCAAAAATTGGACAAACATGATTTTTTATTGTGCGTTAATTATAAAACTTTAAATAAATTTTATTTTACATATACACTTTGGACAATATTTAAAAAATAAATTTTTAAAAGTTACAAAATGGTCAAGTGTCAAGTGTGACCATGTTTTGAAAACCCTTGCTTGTGCACATGTCTCATTCAAAAAAACAAATGTTTCTTGTTCAGGAAGGTTATGGCTATCGTTGATCGTGGCATTTTTTTAAATGACAGCTGTTAAAAAAACGAGTTTTTATCAAAAATTGTTTGAGACATGCTTCCTGTAGATAGGACTACACATTGATTATTTAAAAACTCCCCATTGAGAAAAGAATGCATTCTTTTAGATGTCTGCAGTAAACCTTCTAAGGCGGTTCATAAACCTGCTCATAAATCAATACAGACATGGCATTAATAACTTATAATTGTTTAATTTGCCACTAATGTTGTGTTTAGGCTATTCTGCTGCTTTCATCCATAGGAAAATATTAGTTCATCAGTTGTAAAACTAATAGGAATTCATTAATGCCTGCTAATGAAAGTTGTAATAAGTAATAAATACCGTCAGCCAGATAGACAGAACACACAGCACCACACACCTGTGTAGAGTTGTAGGTATATTCGTTAGCTAGTTGTAAACAATTTCGCTGGTTTTGTTATAAATTAAATCCTCTTTTGCGAACCAATTTTATTGAAATCAAGTTTTGGTCAGTTAAACCGACATATATATACATTTCGGTGCAGAGGGAAATTTTTTCGCTAACAAGAACTGAATATCTTTTTATCTGTAGCTAGAATAATTAAATTCAGTGTTGTGGAGATCTTACGAAATTCTATCATTTTGGATCAAAATGAAAAACTGACTTGCTTCGAATTTAGTTTTTTTGAGTTCCACAGATTGAACGATTTGTATATAAAATAAATTGATTTTGGAGCTTCGTTCGTGATTAGTTGAAGGAAAATATTGTTTAAAATACATTTATAGACGGAATGGCATATTGGTATACTTTCTGAATAGCTCTGTCATGGCACGAATTTTGGTTATTTTCTAAATCTAAAACATGGAAAATTTAAATATGAATATATTAAAAATCAGATGGTCAACAAAAAATACATCATAAAATAGGATGACCATAGGATGGTGAAGGGTTAAGTCTGTCATTCTGTTTGTATCACCTCGAAATATCGACCTGAGATATTATAATGCCGATACGTCTATTGGAACTACGAAAGAAGCTAAGACGACCAAATTCGTCACGAATAGATCTAATAAAGGGTGATTTTTTAAGAGCTTGATAACTTTTTTTAAAAAAAAAAACGAATAAAATTTGCAAAATCTCATCGGTTCTTTATTTGAAACGTTAGATTGGTCCATGACATTTACTTTTTGAAGATAATTTCATTTAAATGTTGACCGCGGCTGCGTCTTAAGTGGTCCATCCGCTTAGTCCAATTTTGGCATTTCCACGTTTTTGAGTAACAGAGACCCAATTGGTGCGAACGGCGACGAATCGAAAATTGGTGGTCATCATTAACACTGGCCGATACAGCTGCGATATTTTCTTCAGTTCGCACTCTACGTAAGCGTGTTGGTGGTTTAATGTCCAACAATGTAAATTTGGTGCGAAATTTAGTCACAATAGCCCGAATAGCCGCTTCAGTGGGTCGATTAAACTGACCATAAAATGGAAGCGCGCAATGAACTTTCTTAACAGAGCACGCATTTTGATAATAAAATTCAATAATTTGCAAGCGTTGTTCGTTTGTAAGACGATTCATGATGAAATGTCAAAGCATACTGAGCATCTTTCTCTTTGACACCATGTCTGAAATCCCACGTGATCTGTCAAATACTAATGCATGAAAATCCTAACCTCAAAAAAATCACTCTTTAGTCGTAGAGTCATATGAGCCATTCCATGTCAAGCGTTACGATTTTTGACCTCGATAGCAGAGATTCTTTTGAAAGTTTGTGTATGCATTTTTCTCATACAAATATTGAATACGTAGTTTTGGAAAAAGAAATAGAAAAAAACTGTTCACTAGTTATGATATTATATTATTATATAATTTAACAATTTATAAAATTATTTCAAAAAGGTGTGTTCATTCAATCGCCTGTAACTCCTGAAACACTTCACCGATTTTAATGTGCTTTACCTTGTTTTGTAGGTAATTTCAATTACTTCTATAATATTAAAGTGTTATGGCATAGTCGCGTTAGGTTTTTTTAGTTTTTACAGTTTTATTTCTTTTATTTTGATTTACGAAATGATTACATTAATCCATTTTTATGAAATTTTAAAGTAGATATCAAATGGATATTGGGAAAAGAGGGACAAAAATGGTACCAACAGCTAGAATCATTAAATTCGGTGTGGACAGCCGTCTAAATGCGTAAACACGGGTATAAAAATGGTACGAATGATTCGACAACAAGTTGAAACATGAAATTTGTCGTGTACATCCCCCTAATTGCGTGGATACATAAAATAGAAGGATTTTTTAAGGGATACAATTGGAAAAGGCGGAAAACTGGTACCAGCCAAACCGCTGAATTCGGTGCATACATATCTGACTATGAAGACCTGAATCTAAAAGAATTTTTTTTTCGAAATTTGAACTTTTAGGCGGAAGCTGGAGATAAAAATGGTAGCATCCAAACGGTTGTAGATACCACATGTTTTACCAGATTTTCTTCAAAATTGGCAAAACATTTCATATTTCCACTAGAAACACCTGCGCTGAAAATGTGTTAGATCGGTTCAGATTTATATATAGCATCCTTACAATTTGACTTTTTCCGCTCTAGAAACCACATATTTTATCAGATTGTCTTCAAGTTTTGCAAAACATATTACATTTAGACTAGGAACACTTATGGTGTGGATCGGTTCAGATTTATATATAGTTCCCATTCAAATTTCATTCCCGATTCGACTTTTTCTGCTATATTTTAACAGATCTTCTTCATATTTGGCAAAATATCTTATATTTCCACTAGAAACACCCATGGTAAAAATGGGTCAGATCGGTTTGGATTTATATATAGACCCCATACAAATGTCGCTCCCGATTTGACATTTTCCGCTGTAGAAACGACATATTGTACCCGATTTTCTTTAAATTTGGCACAACATCTTATAATCCAACTAGAAAACCCTATGCAGCAAGTGGGTAAGATTGGTTCAGATTTAGATATAGCCCCCGTACAAATGTCGCTCCCGATTTGACATTTTCCGCTCTAGAAACCACATATTGTACCCGATTTTCTTTAAATTTGGCACAACATCTTATAATCCAACTAGAAACGCCTATGCAAAAATTGGGCAAGATCGGTTCAGATTTAGATATAGCCCCCAAACAAATGTGGCTCCCGATTTGACTTTTGCCGCTTTAGAAACCCCATATTGTACTCGATTTTCTTTAAATTTGGCACAACAGCTTATAATCCAAGTAAAAAACCTATGGTGAAAGTTGCTAAGATCGGTTCAGATTTAGATATAGCGCAAATACAAGTGTTGCTCCCAAATGTTTAACAGATTTTGGCCAAACTATACATATTATATTTCACCCATTTCGTTCCAGATTTCAATATACCCCCATACAAATGTCCTTTCCGATTTAACATTTTTTGTCAAACACATACATTTACAGGACACAAAAATCCTTACCGTTTTCACCGAATTAAATTGTATTCGGATTGAAATTCTTGGAATTTTTTTTCTGAGAGTGAGGGTATATATATATATCGGTTTAAACGAATGAAACTCAACGACAATGTGCTACACAATACTAAGTCAATTTATTTGTTTTCGAAATTGAATAGTCAGACCACATACACTCTGGGGTACACGTGTTTCGACAGTTGCGAGCTGTCTTACCAATGAAGCCAATCACACAGGCGTGTGAATGTCATTCGGCGTACTTATTTTTATCAACTGCAATGATACAATACATATTCGAAGTTGATTAGCTGCGGGTCAAAGACGGACGCTATTTAATTTGTAGTCAATTGGTTCAGATTTATATATAGCCCCAATACAAATGTCAAAAAAATCATCTAGATATATTTGTGGTGAAAATGAGTCAAATCACCTGAGATTTATATATAGATTTATTATAGCTCCCGTTTTTATTTTTCCGCTCTAATGTATTTTAACAGATTTTCTTCGAACGAACTTTTCCGAACTTTGCGCCATTTTACTTCTTTTTATATATGGTTACTAACTTTGTAATTCCGTTTGTAACACCTTGTAATATCGACCTGAGACACTGTAAAGTATATATATTATTGTACGTCATAACATTACAAGACGATCTAGCCATGTCCACGCTAGCACCTAAACGAAAGGAGCTAGGACGTTCAATTTTTCTGATCTCCTTATAAAGTTTAGTAGATCGGTTCGGATTAAAACTGGGAGAAAAGAGATAAAAATGATAGATATCAAACGACAACAGCTAGAAACACGAAATTCGGTATGTACATTCCTCTAATTGAGTAGATACATAATATAAAAGTATTTTTCCAAATTCGTACTTTTAAGGGGAATAGGTGGATAAAAACCAAACAGCTGCACCTAGAATAATGAAATTCGGTGTATACGTTGCTCTGATTGCGTAAACACGTCAAATAAACGGACTTTTCTAATTTTTGGGGTTAAAATGGAAAAAGGGACTAGAAATAGTACCAACCAAGTGACCGCAGCTAGAGTCATGAAATTCGGAGTATACATTCCACTGACTTCGTAGACAGGCAAAATAAAAAGATTTTTCCAAATTAGCACTTTTACAGCAAAAATTGGTTGAATCATGAAGTTAGGATATTTAGCACTATGTACATGAGATAATGAATTTTAAAAAATTGTACTTTTGGAATTAAAGTAGAATGGAAATACAAACAACTGTAGCACCCACTATCTACCAATATTTATGTCATTTAAGCTTTTTAAAAATATAAGAATATATAGTTTTTGAATTGACTTGAAGTATTATTTCGTTATGTAAACGTATTAGAATAATATAAGCGTGGTTTGAAATAATAAAAATATTATATTTATTTATAAAATTATCATTTTCAATAATTGAATTTGTTTTGGTTTGGATATATTGAAAAAAATTATATTTTCCTGTTATATTACTGCACTTCTACGAAAATCGACAGCCTCTGCAGAATGCATTCCATGGTGGATGGTATATAAAGTTCAGCCCGGCCGAACTTAAGGACGTTTTTACTTGTTTTATATCACCACCACAGGTTGGGGGTATACTAAGTTTGTCACCTCGAAACTTCGACCTGAAACCATGTAACGTATATTCTTGATCGCCATAAAATTTTAAGGCGAAAGCACGCTAGCATCTAAACGGAGAGAACTGGGACGTCCAAAAATTCCAAGAATATGATCGATTGGGATAGAAGTGAGCGAAATCGGTTCAGGGAAAAATGTTTTCTCTAACAAAGACAGGACTGCTAATAAAGGTTGGTTTTTATTGAGGTATAGAAATTCGAATTGAAATAAAACACAAGAAAATCGTTTTAATGTCCATCAATTTGGCTTTATTGGAAGGATAATTTTATGCCATTAATGTTTAAATATGATTTCGGGCATGTGGCCGCCGCGGCTGGCTCGAATATAGCCAATTCTACAGGTCCAATTTTCAATTTTTTTCAATTTGATGGACAAAGCTCCAATTGCTGTGCACGGTGGCGAATCGATTCATTCGGGTCCTCTTCAACACTTTGCTCTACAGCGGCAATTGTTTCTACGGTGCGCACTGTTCGACGTCTCTGCGGATGCCTATTATCACATAGAGTAAACGTAGTGCGAAAACGATCCATGGTTAACCGAATTAAATGCTCTGATGGACGATTATGTCGACCATAAAATGGACGGAGCTTGCGGTGAACTTCGCGAACTGAACCATTACTTTCGAAATAAATTTGCACGATTTGCAAGCGTTGTTCTTTTGTCAACCTGTTGATGAAATGGCAAACCAAACTAAATATTAATCACTTGACAGCTGACAAAATGGCCGCCAGTTAAAAAAGTGATGCCAACTTAAAGTTCTATACCCCAATAAAAAACACCCTTTATATTGATTATTTAAGATTTTTTTGAAACTTCTGTCATGGATTTCCCTTTATAAAAAGAACGCACACCATGAAGTGATTCATACTTTCAGGAGGAGAATTGGGACAAAAGGGATAAAAATGGCACCAATAAAACAACAATAGCTAGTAGCGCGAAATTTGGTGTGTACATCCCTCAAATAACATTCGGAAAAATTCGGTGAAATGTGGAAAAAGGGATAAAATTAGTTCCGATGGCTGTAGATTGAATCATTAACTTCGGTGTGTACATTCCCCCTGACTGTAAAGACGTGCAAAATAAAGGAAACAATCAAAAACTTTACTTTTCGAGGGGGAAACGCGAAGAACGGTGGTGGAAGGTGGCTGAAGTTACAATAATAAAAATTGGTGCATACTGCAGTCTAGCTGCGTATACGCGAAAAATAAAGCGACCTTTCCATATTCCTACTTTTAGGGCCAAAATCGTCAAAAAGGGATACAATGTTGGAATGTTGGAATGGAATTTGTAGACGTAGTGGCGCTATGTAAATATGTATCTATCTAAATATTATTATAAACTGAACTTTATTTAGTTTTTACGGATTTCTATTTCACAAAAGATTTCACTTTTCAATTAACACAACATCCATCCATCCGTTGACGAATAATGTGCGTATGATTATGGATATTGATTGGCCCCGATCAGCATATGATCACACCTTGTAGATTTTTTTTCATTGGCATCGTTTTCAGTTGTTGCCGAGACCTTATTAAGATGTTAATTTATATTTAACCTAAATACCAAAAATTCTTTATTGTGGTCATACCTTACTTTTGACGATTTTTGTGGGATACACGTACACCTTTTTGTGTCTCACTTTCGTCGCTTGAGTGTGAAAATATGACACGCTTCCCGGCGACTACGACGACGACGACGATTGTCTGTCACCATAGCTGTCTGTCTTGTTATGCAAATTTGTTAATAAATAATTTACGCTAAAGAAATTTTACGAAAAATCAAAACAAACAAATATGAGATAGCTATTCTAGCGATTACACAGTGCAAAAATTCGGTTTATCGTTTCCTGCCAAGATAGAAGCTAAACAAACCGCGAATAGTTTGTGCCTAATGTTTGTGACCGTTTTGGCGTTAAATTTGAAAATGACATCTCAGATATATGTCATAAACCGACCTTTCTCAGGAACCAAATAATAATGGTAATACGCACCGAGGAGTACATTCCAACATTATAGTGACAACAAACTCCATACAAAACTAATTTCTTAATTAGATTAGAGGCTGTTGTCTTCAGGTAGAAGTGCACTTAAATATGAAGAAATTATGATATGTTTTGCAAATTGCGGTATTTCTAGCGGTTTGATTGGTACCAATTTGATCGCCTTTCTACCCGTTTCCCCATAAAAGTTACAATTTCGATAAGTGGTGCGCCTTCACGATATAAAAGAATTGAACTTACCAAAAATCAAGTAAACACAAAGCGGAAATCAATATTTCAGCTCCCGCCGTTTTGTTGGTACAATTTTTATCCATCTATCTGGTCTATCATGCTCATTCCGACACCTGCAACATTTTCCAGGTGGAAGTCTTTTAAAATCCATACCATAGACTTTCTTCTTTCCTCATTGCAAGGATTTGATCTGGCTCTTAATTTCTATTAAATTGGTTCAAACATTCAACATTTCGATATATGTAAATCCACCCACAGCGCTTTCTACCAGCTCTAAACTACATATAAACATAATGTGGCACCACCCGAACGTTAAAATCTGATGCTCTAAAAAACATATGCACAAACGTTTTCATATACTATTGCGATATAAAGTCGACCTGTCGATACTAAAACACATGGGTTTAGTAATCAAAACCAGGTATAGATGCCAGGAGTAGTGTAGCGTATAATACAGTCGGCACCGCTCGATCTTAGCCTTCCTTGCTTGTTCTTTATAATTTTTGTTACGACAGCAAGACATAAAACTACCCCGGACTCGCCCTTAGATGGGTTCAATGTAAGACCGATCTCCATTAATTTCCCTGCCCAACATTTTTGCCGAACACACATACCTCCTATCCCCACTCCTAAATGGGACTCCCATACAAAAACTAAATTTTTATAAAATTTGCTCCCACTATATTCAATTCTTAAGGCGGTCCCCATAATTTTTATACACTCCACCTCCAGGAATGGGGGCATACTAACTTTGTCATTCCGTTTGTAACACCTTGAAAATCGACCTGAGACCCTATAAAGTATATGTATTCTTGATCGTCATAAAATTCTAAGGCGATCTATCCATGTCCGTCCGTCGTTTAAATTTTCCATAAATGCGTCTTATAGTCGTAGATCGGTTGGGATTGAAACAGGGCGAAATCGGCCCAAAAAAAATTTAGGGTTAAAATGAAAAAATGGGATAAAAATAGTACCAACCAAATGACCGCAGCTGCAATTCGGAGTATACATTCCTCTGACTGCGTAGACACGGAAAATAAACGGATTTTTCGAAATTCGTACATTTAAGGGATGCAATGGTACAGAGGGATACAAATAGTACAAACTAAACGACTAAAGCCAGAATGATGAAATTCTAATTGCGTAGAACGTCAAGGGAGTACAAATGGTACCAACCAAATGGGCGCAGCTGGAATCACGGAATTCGGTGTATACATTCCTCTGACTGCATAGACACTCAAAATAAAAAGTTTTTTTTTCAAATTCGTAATTTTTCTTTTACGGCAAAAATTGGTTGAATCATGAAGTTAGGTTGTATTGCACTATGTACGTGTGATAATGGATTTTCAAAATTTGTATTTTCGGAATTAAAATAGAATGGAAGTACAACAAACTGTAGCACCCACTATCTACCAATATTTATGGTATTTAAGCTTTTTGAAAATATGAATATAAGAAATTTTATTTTTTGATTTTAAATAAATAATGGTTTGAAATAATTTAAATATTATATTTATTTATAAAATTATTTTTTCAATATTTGTATTTGTTTTGGTTTGGCTGTATTAAAAAAAATATATTTTCCTGTAATATTACTTCACTTCTACGAAAATCGACAGCCTCTGTGGAATGCAATCCCTGGTGGAGGGTATAGCACGCCGTTTTTACTTGTTTTATTTATTTTCATTAAAGAACGACCCCGACTCACTCCTAGAGGGGAGACATGTAAGAATGGCACTTTTGACATTAATTCCCTCCCCAACATTTTCCCCAAGCATACCTGTTGTCTAACTCCAATTCATGATGGGGCTAACATACAAAAACTGTTTTTTATAAAATTTGTTCCCACCGCTCTAACTGTACCAAGGAGGCCCCTAGGAGAGTCAAATGTATGGCCATCCCCCAATATTTTTTCAGCCCAATATTTTCTAAGAACATACCAACCCTCTATCTTCAATTCTTAAGGCGGTCCTCATAAATTTTTTATATTTTCCTAGAGGGGAGACATGTAAGAATGGTCTCATTAATTTGCTCCCCCCAACTTTTTCCCCAATCATAACTGTCCTCTATCTTCACTTCTTTATGCTCTATATGCTACCACCGCTCAAACTACACCCTGGAAGCCCCTAGCAGAGTCAAATGTATGACCAACCGCCAATATTATTTCACCTTCAATATTTTCTCGCTGCCGAAAGAGCCCTTGCGTTAGTAGATGACTATAGCATTGTGTTCTGCCGTAATATTTTGTACAGTTAACTCCCCTAGAGCAGTGGGAACAAATTTTGTAACAAATTTGCTTTGCTTTTTTCCGAACTTCACAAAATAGGGGGTTTACTGATATATTTATGTTGTAGCTGTCTTTTTAATGTACCTTTCGCCTTTGTGTTCATTTAGAGTGTGGTGAGGGCTATAGGAAAGTCGACCACACCCGCATTCTTGGCTGCTCTTCTGCAGTACATAGTTTGGTAGTTAGTTTCACAACTACTGAACTTTTGCATTTACTACGAAATTTTGAAAATCTCGTTTACACTTTGTCGTGGAAGTTTATTTTCTCCCCCATTGTGTGTAATAATTTCAAACTTTTTGATAGTTTTACATAATAAAGAATATGCAAATTTGGTTTAGTTTTGAAAAGACTGAATACAAATGAACACCTAATGCGTACAACTACTACATGGCCGCCGCCACCACAATGGTGGCGATAGTAAGGCGTGCAGAAGAAGAAGATGAAGAACGCCAACACACAGCCAGTACCAGCGTCTCCATCATCATCATCATCGTAGTCAGCACCATCACAAACAGCCTCATTATCATTATCGGGAGCCGGCGTCATCATCATCACGATCTTCATTTGCTGCCTCTTCAGAGCCACTTGTTTGTATGTTTTCAGAGTAAATTATGATATTTTGTGTTCAAAAGAAAACAGTGAAAGTGCATAATATTTAATCGGTTTATAAGAAATTTAATATGATTTTTTTCTCGTGGACGCCGAAAGAAAAGAAAAGTGAATGAATGAGAAGCAGACGGAGCGAGAGAAACAAGAAACTAGCCCCAACCCAAACAAATTCCATTCAATATTTCTTTACGAGATTCTGGCAGCCAATCTGGTTTTTGGGTTTGGAGACACAGCCGGTAACGACGACAACCACGAAAAAAAATGTCAACATCAATTTCAGTTAAAGAAATCGAAAACAACCTATAAATAAATACAAGAAACAGCGTTTCGGCATTACCGAAAAAAGAAAAAAAAATTCCTCCTTCACGGAATTCATACAGCCCGCAGAACAGAATTATGGCCAACATTACCGAACGAAGTGGATGGACAAAAAAACTTTCACCGATTTTGTTACCAAAAAAATAAAATAAATATAACGAAAACGTATGGCCAAACATGAGTGCAGATACAGCAGCAGCCATCTGTAGACATTGTCGCTGTATCCGTATCTGCAACAGTATCTGTATCAGCGTGTAGATATGTTTATATGACAACAGACATTGGAAACCGAAATAAACCGTACGAACCAGTTTATTTCGAAGTCGCTAACCAGAAAATATCTGTCTATCTGTGTGTACTCGCATTATGAAAGTATTGCAACACATGACGAGCGCAGCAAGGAAACGTAATCAATTTATGAATGGCTGCTCAGATGATATCAAATAGTTGGTTGCTGCATGACAGTTCACATGTATATATGTACAATAGGTCGGGTCGATGTTGACTGTGCATTGCTGTGGACCGATGTGAACTACCATTCTTTCAGAATGATTGTGCCAAGAATCCGTTGAATTGCTTTGTAATTTTTCTACTAGTCCTAGAAAATTGATAATGATACCGAGTGAAAGAGGACACTTTTGCCAAACTGAATAAGTCTTTAGTTTTTAGAAAGTATAACGAAAATGTTGAAGAAAAGTCCATTCAAATTGTAATCCTTCGTTATCTTTCAAGGCATACGGACTCTGCTGTTCTATTGTATATATCCACATTTCATCCTTCGTTAATTAGTTTAATTTTTACAACAACTTTATATTAGTGCTGAGACTGGGAACATTGCAGGAGTCGGAGTTGGAGTCGAACAGTGCCGACTCATAAGTTCCTTCCGATTTGTTTACATAGCACTGGATATCGATATATTTTTTCCTAGGCGCAGCTACAATGAGGGAGGATCACACCCATTAAGCTTTGTATGGTCCCCATAACATATACACAATGCAAAAGATTTTCATCAATTTAGCGATATTCGTTTAATTTCTACATAAATCGCCCCATCGATATAAACACCTGGGATTAGTAATCAAAAGGTATAAGGTATACACTCACGGACTATACACCATATAGATATTATTCAATATTTTTTACAATTACCTTTTGAACCAATTTGTGGAATTAGAACTTGGACAAATTTTGATCAAAAATATATAATCAGTGATGAGGATTCTAAATATCCGATAAAAAATAATAAGCTATTGTTATATTGAGAGGCTTATATATATTACATTACTAGCTGACCCGACAGAAACTTTCCTGTCGATATTTGAAAAACTTTAATTGTGATTTTAGTCCGAAGTTTTGATAAGCTTTTTCAAATGATTAAACAAAATTTAAATGAGAAAAATTTATTTCTAAGTGATCATTGTAAGCATCACGGGTTGATGTCATAGATATTCATTTTAAGGATAAGGTCATGACATTCAATTCGGATTATGCCACTGAAAAAATTAACATGCGTGATGAATTCGGTATACTGCTAGAAAAGGGTGCACGTACTACCTTTCTGATGAGTTCGTTTTTAATGCAGTGAACTGTAACAAGTAAAAACGGCGATAAGTTCGGCCGGGCCGAACTTTATGTACCCTCCACCATGGATTACATTCCACAGAGATTGTGCAGTAATATTACAAGAAAATATAAATTTTTTAATATAGCTAAACCAAAACAAATACAAATATTGAAAAAATAATTTTATAATTAAATATAATATTTTAATTATTTCAAACCACGCTTATAAGGTAAGGCTACCAATACGTCAATTCAAAAAAGAAATATTCTTATATTTATATTTTCAAAAAGCTTAAATACCATAAATATTGGTAGATTGTGGGTGCTACAGTTGGTTGTATTTCCATTCTATTTTAATTCCAAATGTACAAATTTTGAAAATCCATTATCAGACGTACATAGTGCAATATAACCTAACTTCATGATTCAACCAATTTTTGCCGTAAAAGAAAAAGTACGAATTTGGAAAAACACTTTTTATTTTGTGTGTTTATGCAGTCAGAGGAATGTCTACACCAAATTCCATGATTCCAGCTGCGCCAATTTGGTTGGTACCATTTTTACCCCCTTGACGTTTCTACGCAATTAGAATTTCATCATTCTAGCTGTAGTCGTTTAGTTGGTACTATTTTTATCCCTCTGTACCATTGTATCCCTTGAAAGTACGAATTTCGAAAAATCCGTTTATTTTCCGTGTCTACGCAGTCAGAGGAATGTGTACTCAGAATTGCATGACTCTAGCTGCGGTTATTTGGTTGGTACTATTTGTATCCCATTTTTCCATTTTAACCCCAAAAAGTACGAATTTCGAAAAATTCGCCTATTTTTCGTGCCTACCCAGTCAGAGGAATGTATACTCCTAATTTCATGACTCTAGCTGCGGTCATTTGATTGGTACTATTTTAATCCCCTTTTTTCATTTTAACCCCAACAAGTACGAATTTTGAAAAATCCGTGTATTTTACTTGTCTATGCAATCAGAGGAATGTATACACCGAATTTCATTATTCTAGCTACAGCCGTTTTGTTGGTACCATTTTTATCCCTCTATTCCCATTTTACCCCTTAATAGTACGAATTTGGAAAAAATACTTTTATATTATGTATCTACTCAATTAGAGGAATGTATACTCCGAATTTCATGACTCTAGCTGCGGTCATTTGGTTGGTACTATTTTTATCCCCTTTTTCTATTTTGACCCCAAAAAGTACGAATTTCGAAAAATCAGTTTATTTTCCGTGTCTACACAGTCTGATGAATGTATACTCCGAATTTCATGACTCTAGCTGCGGTCATTTGATTGGTACTATTTTTATCCCCTTTTTCTATTTTAACCCCAAAAAGTACGTATTTTGAAAAATCCGTGTATTTTACTTGTCTATGCAATCAGAGGAATGTATACACCGAATTTCATTATTCTAGGCACTGCCGTTTGGTTGGTACCATTTTGATCCCTCTATTCCCGTTTTACCCCATAAAAGTACAAATTTGGAAAAAAGCTTTTATATTATGTATCTACTCAATTAGAGGAATGTACACACCGAATTTGGTGTTTCTAGCTGTTGTCGTTTAATATGTACCATTTTTATCCCTTTTTTGCCCAATTTCACCCCCTACAAATAAGAATCACTTTATGGTGCACGTTTTTGCTATAAGAGGAATGCGCATACCAAATATCTAGAAAATATAAACAGACATATTCAAAAAACATGCTTAAATACGCTAAATATTAGGGATTGTTATGGGTATTTTTAGTCCTTGTGAGGGAATTTTTTTCCCTTTGGGCCGATTTCGCCCCGTTTCAATCCCATCCGATCTACGACTATAAGACGTATTTGTGGAAAATTTGAAAGTTCTAGCTCCTTTCGTTTAGATGGTAGCGAGCTTTCAACAGACGGACGACATGGCTAGATCGTCTTAGAATTTTATGACGATCAAGAATATATATACTTTATAGGGTCTCAGGTCGATATTTCAAGGTGTTACAAACGAAATGACAAAGTTAGTATACCCCCATGCCGGAGGCGGAGGGTATAAAAATCGATTGGCAATATAATGCAAAAACGTCAACATTGATTTTCCATTTACAATCTCCTGCAATTTTTTGAAAATAATAGTGCAGATTGTTCGATCTGCAAATTGTTTCGCTTGAACGTATTCATTAGTTTTTTTATAGCATTTTCAAAAAAAAAGTTATTTGTTGAAATATCTGGTTTCTAGAGCGGAAAAAGTAAATCATAGGAGACATTGGTATGGGGTCCGCCATCTAACGTTTTTTTTTCAACTATTCAACCGTTGGACTATTATTTGTGGGGTGCCCTCAGCAGCCATTTGAATGAAATTATTTACCGGAAGGATTGTACTTTCAAATAAAAAAAGAAATTTGAGAAAATATTCAGTAGTTTTTTATAGCATTTTCAAAAAAAAAGTTTTTTGGCGGACCCTATAAAGAAATGCTCATTACTATTGTCAATAATGTAAATATATGAATTTAAAATATATATACAATTTCCCAATTGCACAGTAAAAATAAATTAGTGCTCAAAATAATCAAAAAAAAATATTTTTTAATATTTCCCGTATTCCCGGGAAATTTAAATTTTTTTCCAAATTTTTCCGGGAATTCCCGGACCCCAAACCCTATTCAAACCCTAAAAGATGTGGACGATTTTCTGGAAAATGTAGTTTTGCTTTTAAGAATGAAAATATTGTTATATATTGTATAAGTTATTGTTAAATATTGTATAAGTTTATTTATGTAAAAGAATAGTCAGGAAAAAAACTGAACATTCGTTTTTTTGGCAGAGATCATCTTATAATTAGACTTCTGAAAGCACATGTCGTCAATGGTAATGTCTGCTAAAAAAATGGACATCACAACGATAACTTTTCTATCCAATAGAAAGGGTTGCCCAAACGTATCGTAGCATAAGGAAGCGTTAGGAGCTCAAGGATTTTTCCTCTTTATATTTGTATGAGCCTTTATTTTTTAATATCTTTCAAGATCAAGGTATTAAAATTCAGAGCATGCATAATGTATGTCATTTGTCATTCCCGGCTTGACTTTCTCTATATAGAAATTTTATTTTTGAACCAACTTTGGTCATAGAGTTATATTTCACATTTGAATTATCTAAGTTTGATAATGAATCTATTAACGATCGGTGAATTGACTAAAATCTGTGTTTTCACAAAATATACTTTAGTTCGTCGGCTGTGTAAAATAAAGCGAAAATAACCTTCGAACGTAATCATTGCACAACCACCAAAGACTTATTATGCGCCTTATTCCGAACCTATCATAACTATGACCATATCAGATCTTTGAAATAGTGCTCCTTGGTCGAAACCTGAGTACTTTCCGACAGTCTTCAAGTGTGTCAGCTGATGTAGCAAAAAGCAATATAATTTAGAATCGAAATATTCTGAGATAATTATTAGACCTTATATTTTTTCATATTTTTCATATTTATTTATGCATATTATTTGGTAATTGTTCGTTTATTCTGCATGTTTCCGATATGTCATGGAATGGTTTATATTTGAACAGTAAAACGTCGATACAAAGTTTGGTTCCAATCGGAAGAAAAATATGCAAAAATCCAAATGCAATATTCGCATTTGACCGAATCAAAACATTTGATCCCAATAAACATCACGATTTTTGGCTGTTTGTCAGCATTTTCTTTAAAATAACCCAAATTTTTTTCCACTGAAAACTTAGCTGAGTCAAAAAACAAAAGAATTTCGCATATTCATTGTCTGAATCGTGTCATATAGTCTTGAGTTCACTCTAAAATCCTAAAGAAAAAGACTCTTTCAGTTTTTTACAAATTTTTCAACTTCGCGGGAATCTATCCGAAAGTTTTTTCATCTTAAAACCTAGTCGGACAACAACAGTTTGTAACAAAAATCAGTTCAGCCGTTCTTACGAGATGCGATTACTTCATCACTTTCTGAGTCGATTTAGCAATGTCCGTCTGTCTGTCCGTCCATCTATTCATGTAATCACGATACAGGTCGCAATTGTAGACAGAACCAAATGAAACTCTGCACAACGAAGTTTTTCGAGATAAGGACGAACGCTATTTAATTTGAAGAAAATCGGATCAGATTTAGATATAGCCCCCATACGAATTTCACTCCCTATTTGACTCTCTTCACTCTAGATACTACATATTACAACAGATTTTCTTCAAAATTGGCAAAACATCTTATATTTCAACTAGAAACACCTGTGGTAAAAATGTGTTAGATCGGTTCAGATTTATATATAGCTCCCATACAAATTTCGCTCCAGATTTGATTTTTTCCGCTCTAGAAACCACAAATTCTATCAGATTGTCTTCAGATTTGGCAAAACATCTTATGTTTCAACTAGAAACACCTGTGGTAAAACATTTGTTAGATCGGTTCAGATTTATATATAGCTCTCATTCAAATTTCGCTCACGATTTGATTTTTTCCGCTCTAGAAACCACAAATTGTATCAGCTTGTCTTCAGATTTGGTAAAACATCTTATATTTCAACTAGAAACTCCAGTGGTAAAAATGTGTTAGATCGGTTCAGATTTATATATAGCTCCCATACAAATGTCGCTCCCGATTTGATTTTCCGCTCTAGAAACCACAAATTGCATCAGATTTTCTTCAAATTTGGCAAAACATCTTATATTTAAACTAGGAACATCTATGGTGAAAATAAGTCAGATCGCTTCAGATTTATATATAACTACCATTAAAATTTCGCTCCCGATTTGACTTTTTCTGCTCTAGAAGCCACATATTTTAACAGATCCTCATCAAATTAGGCGAAATATCCTATATTTGTTCTATAAACAGCCATGGTGCAAATGGGTCAGATCGGTTCAGATTTATAAATAGCTCCCACACAAATTTCACTCCCGATTTCACTTTTTCCACTCTATAAACCACATATTTTAGCAGATCTTCTTCAAATCTTTCAAAATATCTCATATTTCAACTGGAAACACCCATGTTGAAAATGGGTCATCGGTTCAGATTTACATATCGCCCCAAAAATTTCCCATACAAATTTCGGATATACTTTTTCCGCACCAGAAAGCACGAATTTTCACAAAATGAGCTTAACATGTTAAGTTTGAACTGGGTAAACTTATTGTGAAAGTTAGTCACTATATTCCATGTTTGGATATAGCACCGATATAAATATTTCCGATTTGACAAATTGGACCAGGTAATATTAGCATATGATTAGGAAACACACAAAAATTCTTCCCGTTTTCACTTTTTTACCGATGTATTCGGATAGAAAGTGGAGTGTATCATATAGTCGGCCCAGCCCGACTTTAGCCTTTCCTTACTTGTTTATTATATGGATACACTTATATATATTCTGAGGGATTTTTTACATATCCTTAAAATTTCTCATAATTGATTTCCAAAAATCTATATTTTCATTAAACTTTAATTTTCTATTTGTCAATAATGCAATGCAATGCGAGCATGCAAATCTTCCCATTGGCGCAATTTGAATATTACAAATAACGTCTTATATATGTAGATATTGGCAACTCTACTTTTATCCTTCAAAATAGTAACTCATATACAGCCTTCAAAATGATCCCAAAAGTGATGGAGACTACATTGAAATTATTAATGGTATTTAATGGGCCCGTAATATTACATATACTTATTTATATATATATATATATATATATATATATATATATATATATATATATATATATATACTTATTGTTTAGTTTCTCGGTATGGTTGCGAGTAAGTCCTTTCCCCATTGACATCCTCAAGTGACGAATACATTTTGGTTTGGCAAACCCCCATAGTTATTTGATAATGACAGTTTTGGTGGGTAATAGATTTCAGTGAAATAGCTTTTCAGAAATTCACACAACTATCGCAAATAAACTAAACAATCCCAATAAACTAAATGTGATACACAGCTCTTCATCAAAATGGTTGTAAATTAGTGTTGTATTATTAATTAGTTAAAGTCGAACTTTAATGATATTCGCTTAATTGATTTAAGTCCAATAACTTCGTAGGATTTTTAAAAATTTTATAGTTGATTAAATTAATAGAAATCTGAAATATTTTTGAAATATTTTTTAGAAAATTTGATGTTCCAGGAAACAAAGTTATTGTAGTTTTTCTTATTACTAGCTTAAGGATTTATTGGAACAAATTATCAACATGCATTATGAAATTTTCCAACAAAAGTCTTGAAGTGTGGATTATTGCAACATCTTTTCTAGCTTCAAGCAGCTTCGTGGTGAAGCGCATACAAGGACGGGAACTTAACATGCTGTTATCATGTTCAATTTCAACTCGGTCTACTGCACCATATAAATTATACCGAAATCCTTCATCAAATGAACAGAAATCAACGAAACGTAGACGTAATATTTGTATCTTATTTGCAAACAAAGAGAAATGATTTAAATGAATTGCTGAGCAATAGCATAAGTACATTAAGTTGGGTCGCGAAACGAATATAGAGATTTTAAATTCGAACGTTTTATTTGAATAAGGGTTTTCAAAAGACACAGTCCCTGTATTTTACATGATTCTACTGCTTCATTTGATTGCAAGCAAATAATTTTTTTCTTCCTGTAGGTGAAAATTTCTTTTAGTTTCGCGAGGAATACAGAAATCACAATCATGTATCACTTAGGTCCTTTCCAAAATTGCAAAATTTTCAACAAAAGAAAAAGATTTGCAATAACACGTTAGTCATTTTTTCGGTGATATTTTTTACGTACATCATATTTTCAATTCTTGTTGATTTTACGCAGTATTTAATATGAATTAGAGTTTCTAAAAAAGTCAAGTGTTTCACTATTAATTTTCTGTCACATATGATTAAAGCTTGCTCTACCCTTTGCACATTGCACAGACGGCCAAAAGTAAAAAATGTAATAATTTGTAATAATTTTGTAGTAATTTGTAATGATATATAGATATATATCTGAACTCATCTGACCCATTTTCACCAGATCTGTTTTTAGTTGAAATATAAGTTGCTTTGCCAAATTTGAAGAAGAGGAGACATTTGTATGGGAGCTATATATAAATCTGAACCGATCTATCCGATTTTTACCACAGCTGTCTTTAGTTGAAATATAAGCTGTTTTGCCAAATTTGAAGAAAATCTGTCAAAGTTTGTGGTTTCTAGAGCGGAAAGAGTCATATTGGAGGAGACATTTGTATGGGAGCTATATATAAATCTGATCCGCTCTATCCTATTTTTACCAGAGCTGTTTGCAGTTGAAAAACTAGGAGATAGGTTTGGTATTGCAAATGGCCAAAATCGACTCAGAAGGAAGCAATAGACCCTAATATTAAGAGTATTTACGTATTTTTGAGATATCTGCCTTTTATTTACCTAATATTTTTTAAGCAAAAAATTAAAGTATTTCTGCAGGAAGCATATTTTAGTTGCATCCCAAAATCCCAATTTGAATATTTCCTGCAGGTGAAAAACTTGTTTTGAAGAACTTCAAAAAAAAAGTAAGGAAAGGCTAAAGTCGGGCGGGGCCGACTCTATGATACACTCCACTTTCAATCCGAATACAATTCAATTCGGTGAAAAAGTGAAAACGGGAAGGTTTTTTGTATCCTGTAAATGTATGTGTTTGACAAAAAATTTTATATCGGAAAGGACATTTGTATGATGATATATTGAAACCTGGAACGAAATAGGTGAAATATAAAATATATAGGTTGTCCAAAATAGGTTAAACTTATGGGAACAACATTTGAATTTTGGCTATATTTAAATCTGAACAGATCTTACCCACTTTCACCATAGTTTTGTTTAGTTAGATTATAAGATGTTGTGCGAAATTTAAAGAAAATCGAGCACAATATGAGGCTTTTAAAGCGGCAAAGGTCAAATCGGGAGCGACATTTGTATGGGGGCTATATCTAAATCTGAACCGATCTTACCCAATTTCTGCATAGTGTTTCTAGTTGGATTATAAGATGTTGTCCCAAATTTAAAGAAAATCGGGTACAATATATGTTTTTTTAGAGCGCAAAATTCCAATCGGGAGCGACATTTGTATGGGGCCTATATCTAAATCTGAACCGATCTAGCCCGCTTTAGCCACAGGTGTTTCTAGATAGATTATAAGATGTTGTGCCAAATTTAATGAAAATCGATTAGAATATGTGGCATTTAAAGCGGAAAAAGTCAAATCGGGAGCGACATTTATATGGGGCTATGTCTAAATCTGAACCGATCTCACCCAATTTCTGCATAGGTGTTTCTAGTAAGATTATAAGATGTTGTGCCAAATTTAAAGAAAATCGGGTACAATATATGGTTTTTTAGAGCGCAAAATTCCAATCGGGAGCGACATTTGTATGGGGCCTATATCTAAATCTGAACCGATCTAGCCCGCTTTAGCCACAGGTGTTTCTAGATAGATTATAAGATGTTGTGCCAAATTTAATGAAAATCGATTAGAATATGTGGCATTTAAAGCGGAAAAAGTCAAATCGGGAGCGACATTTATATGGGGCTATGTCTAAATCTGAACCGATCTCACCCAATTTCTGCATAGGTGTTTCTAGTAAGATTATAAGATGTTGTGCCAAATTTAAAGAAAATCGGGTACAATATATGGTTTTTTAGAGCGCAAAATTCCAATCGGGAGCGACATTTGTATGGGGCCTATATCTAAATCTGAACCGATCTAGCCCGCTTTAGCCACAGGTGTTTCTAGATAGATTATAAGATGTTGTGCCAAATTTAATGAAAATCGATTAGAATATGTGGCATTTAAAGCGGAAAATGTCAAATCGGGAACGACATTTGTATGGCGGCTATATCTAAATCTGAACCGATTTGACCTATTTTCACCATAGATGTTCTTAGTTTAAATATAAGATGTTTTACGAAATCTGAAGACAATCTGATACATTATGTGGTTGCTAGAGCGGAAAAAGTCAAATCGAGAGCGAAATTTCTATGGGAGCTATATGTAAATCTGAACCGATCTGTCCGATATTCACCATGGGAGTTTCTAGTGGGAATATAAGATGTTTTACCAAATCTGAAGACAATCTGATACATTATGTGGTATCTAGAGCGGAAAAAGTCAAATCGGGAGAGAAATTTGTATGGGAGCTATATATAAATCTGAACCGATCTAACACATTTTTACCACAGGTGTTTCTAGTTACAATATAAGATGTTTTGCCAATTTTAAAGAAAATCTGTTGTAATATGTGGTATCTAGAGTGAAAAGAGTCAAATCGGGAGTGAAATTCGTATGGGGGCTATATCTAAATCTGAACCGATTTTCTTCAAATTAAATAGCGTTCGTCCTTATCCCGAAAAACATCGTTGTGCAAAGTTTCATTTGGTTCTGTCTACAATTGCGACCTGTATCGTGATTACAAGAATAGATGGACGGACGGACAGACAGACAGACAGACAGACAGACAGACAGACAGACAGACGGACATTGCTAAATCGACTCAGAAAGTGATTCTAAGACAATCGGTATAATTAACAATGGGTCTATCTCGTTTCCTTTTGGGTGTTACAAACAAATGCACAAAGACATAATACTCTCGTGGAGTGTATAAATACAGCGTTTTGCCAAATTGGAGGAAAATATGTTGAAATATGTGGTTTCTAGAGCGGAAAAAGGAAAAGCAAAAGTGGTGTGAGAGCTATATATAAATCTGAACCGATTTGCTTCAAATTAAATAGCCTTTGTCCTTATCCCAAAAAACTACGTTGTGCAAAGTTTCATTTAGTTCTAACAACAATTTGCGACCAGGACTTTGATTACAAGAATAGATGGACATACGGACGGACGGACGGACATCGCTAAAACGAGATAGTTTCCTACCCTGTGGTGTAGGGTATAAAAATATATTTGGCAATATAAGTTTTACAGTGGTTCCAACTTCAAATGTGCATTTTCCACGCTTTTGAGGAAGTTTTTCTAAACAACTTCCAAAAAAGTCATTAATATGTTAATATTTTACGAATAGCTTTTTCACAAGTGAATGGAAACGAATTTTTAGTGTGAGGTCACAGAGGTTCGGGATCGAAACGTGGCTCGAGAAAAACTTATTTTTGCTTCTTAATTATTTTTATAACTAAACAAGTAAGGAAAGGCTAAAGTCGGGCGGGGTCGACTATATGACACTCTTTCTATCCGATTCCAATTCATTTCGTTGAAAAAAGTGAAAACGGGAAGAATTTTTGTATGTTTCCTAATCATAGGGTGCTAAGAACTGGTCCAATTTGTAAAATCGAAAAGAATATTTGTATCGGGGCTGTATCCAAACATGGAATAAAGTGACTAACTTTCACAACAAGTTCTTCCATTTCACTTTCGGTGAAAATTCGCGGTTTCTGGGGCGGCAAAGTTCTATCCGTGAGCGTGAGGAGCTATATGTAAATCTGAACCGATCTGCCCAATTTTCACCATGTGTGTTTCTAGTTGAAATATAAGGTATTTTGCAAAATTTGAAGAGGATCTGTTAAAAAAATTTTGAAGAAAATCTGATGTAATATGTGGTATCTAGAGTGAAAAGAGTCAAATCGGAAGTGAAATTCGTATGGGGGCTATATCTAAATCTGAACCGATTTTCTTCAAATCAATTAGCGTTCGTCCTTGTATCGAACAACTTCGTTTTTTAAAGTTTCATTTGCTTCCGTCTGCAATTGCGACCTGTATCGTGATTACAAGAATAGATGGACAAACAGACGGACATTGCTAAATCGATTCAAAAAGTGATTCTGAGTCGATCGGTATAAATAACAATGGGTCTATCTTCCTTCCTTTTGGGTGTTACAATCTAATGCACAAACACATAACACCCTCGTGGAGTGTATATCAATGTTTATTTTTGTATAATTTTAACAATTTAATTTTTTATTAATTATTGATACTACACAGTTCGTATAATAATACCCATAGCGTGGGTCTGTATTAGAGTTCGACCGATTATTCGCCTTCGGCCTTCGACCAAAAATGGTAATGTACCGCTAATCGGCCTTCGGCAAAAAGGCCGATTAGACGAAGCCTAATATTTAGGACTATCTATATATATAAAAATGAATCTGTGTTTGTATGTTTGTTTGTTTGTTGGCTTGTTTGTTTGTTTGTTTGTTCCTTATAGCAGCCTAAACTACTGAACCGATCTTCTTGAAATTTTCACAGTATGTTCATGCTGAACCGGTGGTGAAAATAGCCTATATAAATTTTTGATATTTTCAGTGGGCGTGGCACCTCCCACACAATTTGGGGATTTATTCGTTTTTTATAACTTAGCATATTCGGAATACTGTTGCAGCTAGAGTCTTGAATTTTTGTGTAAGTTCACTAATTATTAGTCTGTACAGTTGTGTCAAAAAGGGGCGGTATTGGAAAAGTGGGCGTGGCACCTCCCATACGAAATTAAAACCTATTATTGAATATTGTCAGTTCTATGACACATGGAGTGCTGTAATTTTGTGTAAGTGCTTCTAGCATCAATGTGCATAGTTGTGCCAAAAATGGGCGGTATTGGAAAAGTGGGCGTGGCACCTCCCATACGAAGTTAAAACCTATTATTGAATATTGTCAGTTCTATGACACCTAGAGTGCTGAAATTTTGTGTAAGTGCATCTAGCATCAATGTGCATAGTTGTGCCAAAAATGGGCGGTATCGGAAAAGTGGGCGTGGCACCTCCCATACGAAGTTAAAACCTATTATTGAATATTGTCAGTTCTATGACACCTAGAGTGCTATAATTTTGTGTAAGTGCTTCTAGCATCAATGTGCATAGTTGTGCCAAAAATGGGCGGTATTGGAAAAGTGGGCGTGGCACCTCCCATACGAAGTTAAAACCTATTATTGAATATTGTCAGTTCTATGACACCTAGAGTGCTGAAATTTTGTGTAAGTGCATCTAGCATCAATGTGCATAGTTGTGCCAAAAATGGGCGGTATCGGAAAAGTGGGCGTGGCACCTCCCATACGAAGTTAAAACCTATTATTGAATATTGTCAGTTCTATGACACCTAGAGTGCTATAATTTTGTGTAAGTGCTTCTAGCATCAATGTGCATAGTTGTGCCAAAAATGGGCGGTATCGGAAAAGTGGGCGTGGCACCTCCCATACGAAGTTAAAACCTATTATTGAATATTGTCAGTTCTATGACACCTAGAGTGCTGTAATTTTGTGTAAGTGCTTCTAGCATCAATGTGCATAGTTGTGCCAAAAATGGGCGGTATTGGAAAAGTGGGCGTGGCACCTCCCATA
>OX377618.1:139508511-139603107 GCA_947397865.1 Polietes domitor
CAACATTGGACATAATTTCAAAAACCAGCAATGGTTATGTGAACGTGCTTTACTTGCTGCCAAAAACGTCGACGTTAATTCCATCAACAATGTGATTCTGAATAGAATCGATGCAAATATATCGACATACAAATCTATCGACACCGTGATGAGAGATGAGGATGTCGTCAATTATCCTGTCGAATTCTTGAATTCACTCGATTTGCCAGGCTTTCCACCACATTTTTTACAATTGAAAATTGGCGTACCCATTATTTTACTGCGCAACATAGATCCACCAAGACTTTGCAATGGCACTCGACTTGCAGTAAAAAAATTACTGAACAATCTCATCGAAGCTACCATAATAACAGGAAAATATAAAGGAACAGATGTATTGCTACCACGTATTCCAATGATACCAACGGATTTGCCATTCAATTTTAAAAGACTGCAGTTTCCTGTTCGATTAGCATTTGCGATGACAATCAATAAAGCTCAAGGCCAGTCTCTGCAAGTTTGCGGCTTAAATTTAGCAAATCCATGCTTCTCTCATGGTCAGCTTTATTTTGCATGTTCACGCGTGGGCAAACCCTCAGATTTATATGTATACACACCAGATGGAAAAACTAAAAATATTGTATATCCTAAGGCATTGCAATAAATACATTTTAAAAATATTTACAAATAAATACATTTATTTTATCTAAAATTTTGTTATTTTTTGTTCACTGTGATGAGGGCAGCGAAGCGCACCGGGTTACAGCTAGTGATAAATAAAATTTGATTCATTATAGTTTTTATACACTCCACGAGAGTATTATGTCATTGTGCATTTGTTTGTAACACCCAAAAGGAAACGAGTTAGACACATCGTTTATTATACAGATCGGCTTATAATCAGTTTCTGAGTCTATTTAGCAATGTCCGTCTGTCTGTCTGTCCGTCTGACCATCTATTGTTGTAATCAAATTACAGGTCGCAATTATAGTCCTAGATCCTTACAAAAATTGGCACAAGTAAGTTTTGTGGAACAACGACGAACGCTATTTAATTTGAAGCATATCTGTTAAGATTTAGATATAGCCCCCATACAAATGTCGCTACCGATTTGACTTTTTTAGCTCTAGAAACCACATATTTCACTCGATTTGAGATGACCCTCCCGATTTGACTTTTTCCGCTCTAGAAAGCACATATAGTACCCGATATTCTTCAAATTTGTCTTAACATCTTATAATCTAACTAGAAGTACCTGTGGCGATAGCGGTTTAGATCGGTTCAGTTTGTGCGTAGCTTACGTTGTAACGAAGAAAACAATGCCTACATGTAAATGATCTATGGATAAATTTAGAAGTGTGGCCCTCTAGTTTGTGTTTTTTTGCTATTTAACCTTAAACTTATAAAATCATGTCTCTCAACTCAATTTTTGCATGTCAGTCATGCTCCATCCTCCATGAAACTAGATCTATTACTATGGCGCTTTCAAGACAGGTCCCTAAACTACGCGAATGAGTATTATTATCTCAAATAAATATAAATCATACGCAACCAATATCATCATTGTGGAATAATTGCTCACACCTTCAAATATCAACCTGAGACTCTAGAGGATAACATTTTTCTTTAGCAAAGGACAGGTACTAACATGGATATAAAATTATAATATTTCCAGTATTTACGATTTTTTTAAGATAAATGCCTTGTATTCACTTTACTTCATATTTGGTAAGTTCAATCCTATTACAGCGTGAACGCGCATCATAAATTTATCCATATTTTGTAGGGGGGTGAAATGGGACAAAAAAAGACAATAGCTAGTAATGTGAAATTCTGTGAGTACATCACACCAATAACCCCACCAAAATAAAGGGATTTTTCGAAAATGGCTTAAGGGGAAATGTGAAAAAAATGGATGAAATTGTTAACAACTTCTTATAATCCCACTAAAAACACCTATGGTAAAAGTTGGTAAGATTTCAGATTTAGATATAGCCCCAATACAAATGTCGCTCACGAATGTTTAACCGATTTTGGCCAAACTTTACATATTATATTTCACCAATGAACATACATGGTGAAAGCGGGTCACATCATTCCAGGTTTCAATGTACCACCATACAAATGTCATTTCCGATTTAACATTTTTTTCAAACACATACATTTACATGATTCAAAAATCCTTCCCGATTCCTTTTTTACTGCAATGAATTGTAATGAGATAGAAAGTGGGGTGTATCATATAGTGGGTCCGTCCGTCTTCAGCCTTTCCTTACTTGTTTGGGAGATGCCCATATGTCCATACTATGGAATAACCCAAATGGGGCCCATTCTGCTCTATTACAGCTCTTGAAACTACATCTTACATCGGATCTTCATCAATTTTTGCAGACCATTATATGTTTCAACTAGAAATACATACCGTGAATGAAAACTATGCATGGCCATATAATCTGAATTTATCATTGGATCGTGATCAATTTTTCCAGATCATGTTACTTTATCACTTTACTCGGAATATCTGCTGGAAAGTTGGATCAATTACTTTATTATTTACCATATTCATTAAATTTGACTAAAGATGAATTTATAGTAACTGCATAATTTATATAAACTACATAAAATTGCTCCCATGAAATGCCTGGGTTTAGTAATCAAAGCGAGGTACATACGCAGGGAGTGGTGTAGGGTATTATATAGTCGACCCCGCCCGACTTTAGCCTTTCCTTACTTGTTTTTGTTTAACGTGCTTTGCCGAAATACCCACATTTTTTGTCGAAAAATGTTGAACTACCAAAAAACATGGATGGATTTAACCCTACTACTTTGTGTGCTTTTTTGAAGAGCTTTATTAACAACTTTGGTGACCCCCAGAGAAATTTTCCGGCAAATACTTTCGTAGAACATTTTAATCCATAAATGTACTTTTTGAAAAGACGTTTTTTGATTTTATCTAAAACATTGTCAAATTGACCCATAAATAGAGGAGCTAGAGGGTTAAGATATTCCACAAAAATGATCCTTATGAAATTCTACAATAAAATTCTCCTGGAAAATTATAAAAATCAGAGTTACCTTTTTGGGCATTTCAGGTGACGATATAACGAAATGAAAAAAAAAACAAGTAAAAAGGCTTTAAGTTCGGCCACACCGAAGTTTTTCGGGACAAGGACGAACGCTATTTAATTTGAGATCGGAAAATGTCAAAACGGGAGCGACATTTGTATGGGGGCTATATCTAAATCTAAACCGATCTTACCCACTTTCTTCATAGTTATTTCTAGTCGGATTATAAGATGTTGTGCCAAATTTAAAGAAAATCGGGTACAATATGTGGTTTCTATATCGGAAAATGCCAAATCGGGAGCGACATTTGTATGAGGGTTATATCTTAATCTGAACCGATCTTTCTTACTTTCTGCATAGTTGTTTCTAGTCGGATTATAAGATGTTGTGCCAAATTTAAAGAAAATCGATGTTGTTTCTAGATCGGAAAATGTCAAATCGGGAGCGACATTTGTATGGGGGCTATATCTAAATCTAAACCGATCTTACTTTCTGCATAGTTGTTTCTGGTCCGATTATAAGATTTTGTGCAAATTTAAAGAAAATCGGGTACAATATGTGGTTTTTAGATCGGAAAATGTTAAAACGGGAGCGTCATTTGTATGGGGGCTATATCTAAATCTGAACCGATCTTACCCACTTTAACCATAGGTTTTTGTACTTGGATTATAAGCTGTTGTGCCTAATTTAAAGAAAATCAAGTACAATATGTGGTCTCTAAAGCGGCAAAAGTCAAATCGGGGGCGTCGTTTGTTTGGGGGCTATATCTAAATCTGAACCGATCTTACCCAATTTCTGCGTAGGTGATTCTAGTTGGATTATAAGATGTTGTGCCAAATTTAAAGAAAATCGGGTACAATATGTGTTTTCTAGAGCGCAAAATTCAAATCGGGAGCGACATTTGAATGGGGCCTATATCTAAATCTGAACCGATCTTACCCAATTTTTGCATAGGTGTTTCTAGTTAGATTATAAGATCTTGTACTAAATTTAAAGAAAATCGGGTACAATATGTGGTTTCTAGAGCGGAAAATGTCAAATCGGGAGCGTCATTTGTATGGGGGATATATCTAAATCTGCACCGATCTTACCCAATTTCTGTATAGGTTTTTCTAGTAAGATTATAAGATGTTGTGCCAAATTTAATGGAAATCGGTTACAATATGTGGTTTCTAGATCGGAAAATGTTAAATCGGGAGCGTCATTTGTATGGGGGCTATATCTAAATCTGAACCGATCTTACCCAATTTCTGCATAGGTGTTTCTAGTTGGATTATATGATGTTGTGCCAAATTCAAAGAAAATCGAGTACAATATGTGGTTTCTAGAGCGGAAAATGTCAAATCGGGAGCGACATTTGTATGGGGGCTATATCTAAATCTGAACCGATTTGACCTATTTTCACCATAGATGTTCCTAGTTTAACTGTAAGATGTTTTAGCAAAATTGAAGGCAATCTGATACAATATGTGGTTTCTAGAGCGGAAAAAGTCAAATCGGGAACGAAATTTGTATGGGGGGGGGACTATATCTAAATCTGAACCGATTTAATCCATTTTCAGCACAGATGTTTCTAGTAGAATTATAAGGTAATGCAAGGTAATTAGAAGCAAATCAACTGAAATATGTGGTCTCTAGAGCGGAAAAAGTCATTTACCAAAAATGTTTAACCTTATCCATGGTTAACTGCTTTTCTCTTGTTTTCAATCAAAGCTTGAGTTTATTTTGAAAACATGCCAAAGTTTCATTTTAGTCGAGCATATCCACAATTTATAGCAAATAAACATTCCTTATAAATTTTACAGTCACAAGGTTATTAGAATTTGCAATTTGTTATTCACATTAGGAAACTTTTCTTTTAAGAGCAATCAAAAGAATGTTGTGTACAAAAATTACTCTTAACGATTTCTTTCAATACTTTTTCCACAACAGTTTATTGCGGGAATCTTCGCGTTAATTTGGGAAAGTTCCATGATTTGAAGAGTTATAGCTATCATTATAACTTGAAATTATTACACAATACTTGAGATTAATATAGCCCAGCTGTTGCAATGTGATGCTCACACACACATGTCTATGTTATATATTTCAATTTGTTAACTAGTAATTAAATAATAATAATTTGTAATGTCTTAGAGCTTATTACGTGACAAAATACTTACCTCATTTTGAGCTGGCACATCCTTGCCAGATGGTAACGAATAAATTTCACAATTCTGTGGGATACATAAAGATGATTTTATTTGTTCTCCTATATATATATAAGTATAAAATAAATATTAGGTCTAAGACTAATAAACCAAGAATAATTACAATTAAATTTCATTCTTTATAGCCAAATTGGCTCTTACTTTCGCCATCCTCTGTAGGCCAAAGGCGGAACAGACTTCACGCCATCTTGTAATAAATCCGAGACCACATAAGTGTTGCTGTTGCCGCTGCTGCTGCGACGTCGCCTCTTGTGATGATGACCATCCGCTGTCACATATTGCACGCTGTGTGTGGATTCGTGTCCTTGATTTGCCAGGGATTTTATACCGACCAGGGCAGCCATCATTAGAGCCATCATAGATATGCCCAGAGCCTTCATAGCCAAGGCACCAATGCCACCGAGTCCCATAACGGCCAACATTTTCGAAGACATGAGTGCCATCAGCATCATCATCATGCCGCCACCTTTATCTTTTTTACGTGCCTCTATGTTTTGTTATTATGAGCAGAAATGATATAATAAAATATAATAAGAATAATTTTGGGAAGATCAGGAAAATAAATGTAGAGAATGTTTGCGGTGTAATTAGTTTGCATCGCAATGTTACACGCAATGTATTTGGTGAAATTGTAATTGTGTATAATGTGGAGTGTGGAGAGTAAAATTATTTCAGCAAAAAATCTAGAAAATCAGCGGTTTGCATCAAAGTG
This sequence comes from Polietes domitor, assembly GCA_947397865.1. NCBI lineage: Eukaryota > Metazoa > Arthropoda > Insecta > Diptera > Muscidae > Polietes > Polietes domitor. The sequence continues at coordinate 139,514,479 of OX377618.1, forward strand.
GGACCTGATCTGATGATGACTGACAGATTCATTGATTAGCGTCCAGATCATAGGGTTGAAAGCCGAGATATTTATTTTAGGGGGAACGAGGCATAAACTGGATAATTTTTTGAACTATGGGATTCTAAGGATTGACAATGAGAAACTTAACAAAATATTTAATGAATATCAGCTAATATATAATGCAAATAAATATTAAATTAAATTTTTTTTTTTTTTTTTTTTTTTTTTTTTTTTTTTTTTTTTCACTAAGCCAACACTCAGGGGATGTCCCCTATAAATGCAGCGCATTGCGTTGGCGGAAGGAAGATACGGTATTGGGAGGAGGAAAGAGGGAGTAGTGTTTGTTGACTCTAGTTTTAAACTTCTGAACATCATAATTGGCCGGGAAGATATCTGCCGGAAGTCGATTCCACATACGGATAGTGCGGGCGAAGAACGAATTCATTCTGTAATGTGTGGTCCGGTCAGTTGTCCAATCGACAACAAATGGGTGAGAATTCCTGGAAAGTCGCGTATCTCTACCGAACGTTCTCACGGGCGGTATGAGATCACGAATTTCCGAAGAACAAATACCATGAAAGTATCGATAGAACAATGACACACAACCAACATTACGACGGTGTTCAAGGGAGACAATAGAATTGGATATCCTACCATCGCCTATCAACACCATCGCCCTCCTCTGGACACGGTCAAGTAGCTCCAGCGATGAAGCTGGAGCACCCGACCATATATGGGAGTTATATTCCATCTTTGGTCTGATGTAGGTAGTGTAGATATTGAGAAGATCAGAGGGTGTGAAATATTTCTTACATCTTTTTAAAAAGCCTAAACATTTGAAGGCATCTTTCGACACATCAAATACATGTTTTGTCCAACGAACATCACATTGTATTTTCATGCCGAGAACATCGAGAGCATCTGATTGCTCAATATCTACACCGTTCATTAAAATCGACGACACCATTGGATCAGTGAATCGCTTGTGAGACAACAAGGAGCACTGGGTCTTACGTGCATTAAAATCTACTCTATTCACTCGACCCCATTCAGAAATGGCCAACAAATCCTGGCTAAGTGACTCATCCATCAATCGCCTTTTATCCTCAATTTCTTGACGACTTGGTCTATGATCAAATGAGTATGAATGACAGAGGTTGCTGTCATCCGCGAATGAGTATATTGGATTCGAAGTCCGATCCAAAAGGTCGTCGATGAAAATAAGAAAAAGGGAGGGGGAAAGGACAGAGCCCTGTGGTACTCCTGCGGTTAACCTATGCTCGTCGGATGAGAACCCATCTACAACAACACGTATAGTGCGATCTCTGAGGAAGCTCGATATAAATCGAGAGAAGTCACTACCAACACCAAAAGCGATAAGCTTTGATATGAGTGCGCCGTGCCAAACTCTATCAAAGGCCTTGGAGATATCTAGAGCAACGACCTTACTCTCACCAAGCTGGTGAATAGAACGATTCCAATTTTCGGATAGCAGTGTCATCAGGTCTCCCGTAGATCGATTCCTACGGAAGCCATACTGTCGATCATTAAGTAAGTCATTAGTTTCTAAATACCTCACAAGATGGTGGTTAACCATACTCTCCATAACCTTCGAGAGCGCTGAGCAAATAGCGATCGGTCGATAGTTAGCAGGGTTATTAGCCTCACCTTTTTTAGGGATGGGCTGGATGTTCGCAATCTTCCAACACGCTGGGAAAACTCCTGCACGGTATGCAAGGTTGAAAAGATTGCGAAGGGGACGGGCAAGCGTCGAAGAGCACTTACATAGGACAAGTGCTGAAATGCCATCCGGGCCTGGAGATTTATTTACGTCGAGATTTGCGAGAACCCTTTTAACTCCACGTGTTCGAAAAAATATCTGAGGCATGGAACTAGATATATTTTCGATCACGGGGAGTGGTTGATTGCTTTCCGGCAAGGATGAATTCCTTGCAAACATTACAGCCAATAGGTTAGCTTTGTTAACCGGGTCAGTGAATATCTGGTCATCTTTAACAAGAGTTGGGATAGATGAGGAGTTATCCTTTACTCTTCTCACAAATGACCAAAAGCTCTTACTTCCCCTAGGAGAGGCAAGAACTTTGGCACGAAGACGTTGTTCGTACAGAAACTTTTCACGTCTAAGTACCCTGGCACACATGGTTCTTGTCTGCTTGCGCAGCAGATCAGTTGTGGCATTTTTATTTAAACACCATTTCCTGAACGCTTCCTCTTTGGATCTGACAGCAGTCTTGCATGTCTGGTTAAACCAACTTTTATTAGATGGTTTATCCGAAATAACTTTAATTGGAATAAATGATTTCATTCCAATCAAGATAATATTTTCAATCATTTCAGCCGCAGCATCTATATCGCTATTTAGAAAACAAAGTTTCCAATTAAAATGCTGGAAAAAGTTGTTGAGCTCGGCCCAACGTGCCTTTTCGTATATATATATTGTCCGCTTTGGGGCTGGGGTCGAAGCGACACGAAGAGCGGAATACGAAAAGGATGCTGAAACAATACAGTGATCCGAATTACCAAGAGGTGCTAGAACGTTAACTTCATACTTTTCAGGGTGTGAAGTTAAAAAAAGATCAAGAATGTTAGAGTGTTGCCCTTGGACACACGGAATGTGAGTCGGTTCATTCACTAGTTGCGTCAAATCATTATGCGCGGCAAAAAGCTCGGCGTATTGACCCTCCGGTGTTGAGTGACTCGAATGGGCAAGCCAAGAGGAATTATGGACATTGAAATCGCCAGCAACCACAATTTCACTGTCAGGACAATCCTCTAAAATTTTTGTAATTGAATCGGAAAGGGCGTCAAAGTCATTTAGGGATACCTCCCTTTCCGCGTTTGGACTTCTATACACGAATCCGAAATGTAGTACGTGTGTTCCAATCTTGAATTTAACCCAAAGGGAGTTAAATTCTGGATTTTCTGAGTTTAAGTCTTGCTGGCTCTGGAACACTATGTCGTTACGTACGTATACCAAAAGGCCTCTGTGGGGAATAAAGAGGGACAGGGTGTGATACCCAGGTACGTGAAAATCCTGTGGATCAGAACCCTCACTCACCTGAGTCTCACAAAGAGCAAAAACATCAGGCCGATGGAAATGTACATGAGCGTACACGGCAAAATAGTTCGCTCTAAGCCCTCGTATGTTGGCAAATTGTATTTTAAACTTACCAACCATTATAATTTACAGAAATAAAAAAACACTAAGTCGAAATGCGTAACCACAATTGTCAGACCTCCCTCCTTACCGCTGTTATACTCACCCAATGCCTAGTGTTATGCCTTAGGCATTGGGCGAACAACGACAAGAAGAGAAGATCGACAATTGAATTACACGAAAGGGAAAGGGAGTGGAGGGAGAGGGGGCCAACGGACACACAACGAAGGAGACATAGAAACCCTTCGTATGGTCTGTGAAGCGCTGCTGCTGAGGCTGCTGTTTTTGTTGAAGTTGTTTTTGTCGATGCTGTAGATTTGTTTGTTGTTGGTTGGTTGGTTGATTATTTGTTTTGTTTTGGATTGTAGGTGCGCGACGCGGTATTATTATGCTGGATTGTTTTGTTGTCAGCTATTTTTTTTATGATGTTTGGCTATTTCTTTTTTATTTGCATCAGTTAGAAAATGTTTTACTGTTCAATGTTTTATTTTTATAATAATTATTATTTTGTTTAGGTTTGCTTTTAATGAACAAAATAAAGACTGCACACAACACGGACGACAGACAAACACGTGTGTAACGGACGACGGACAAACAAACACCAATAAACCTATAGTCCAGATGGTCTGGTCGTGGACCAACAAGGATCCATGAATATCCCATCTTGAAATTATGACAGTTTTTGTAGAATTGATAGAAATATTTGAATTGTGATATATATTCTGACAAACTTTGCAAAAAACAAATAGCGTTTTTTCCATGTCTACGTCGACAGACGAGACTGAATATCATGATTCATGATTTGTTGCCAAATTTAATCCCATTTAGATCCTGATGGTACGAATATCAAAATCTCTTTATTTTTCGCCTCATCGCAGTCAGAGACGTGTACACACCGAATTTCATTATAATAGCTGTATCCCTTTGTTGGTACCATTTTTATCCCCTTCCATCCTATTTTCCGCCTAAAAGTATAAATTTCGAAAAAAAGAATCCTTTTATTTCGCATCTTCATAGCAAGATGAATGACACACCTATATTCATGATTTCAACTTTTTATCTCGCTTTTAGAATTGTATCCATTAGAAGTTTTGAAAAATGTCTTACAAATTTTGAAAAATCTCTCTATTTTACGTATCTACGCAATTATTTCATGTTTCTAGCTATTGTCGTAACATCGGTACCATTTATCCCTTTTTGCACATTTAACCAGCCAACACTTTTTATACCCTCCACCTCCAGGATGGGGGTATACTAACTTTGTCATTCCATTTGTAACACCTTGAAATATCAACCTGCGACCCTATAAAGTATATATATTCATGATCGCCATAATATTCTAAGACGATCTAGCCATGTGCGTCCGTCCGCCTGTCTGGCAGTCCGTCTGTTGAAAGCACGCTAGCATGTGAACGAAAGGAGCTATGACGTCCAAATTTTCCATAAATGCGTCTTATAGTCGTATATCGGTTTGGATTGAAACTGGGCGAAATCGGCTTAAAGGGAAAAATTTTCCCTCACAAGGACTAAAAATACTCATAACAACCCCTAATATTTTAGAGTATTTAAGCATGCTTTTTCAATTTGCCTGCTTGTACTTACTTGGTATTGAGTATGCGCATTCCCCCTATAAAAAAGGTACAGCATAAAGTGATTCTTATTCGTAGGGGTTGAAATGGGGCAAATAGGGATAAAAATGTTACCTATCAAACGACAACTTAGAAACACGAAATTCGGTAATATAAATGTTATTATTCCAAATTCGTACTTTTAAGGGGATAAAATAGGAATAGAGGGATAAAAATGGTACCAACCAAACGGCTGCATCTAGCATAATGAAATTCGGTGTATACATTCCTCTGATTGCGTAGACACTTAAAATAAACGGATTTTTCGAAATTCGTACTTTTTGGGGTTAAAATGGGAAAGGGGATAACAAAGGACAGCAGCTGGAGCCATGAAATTAGGAGTATACATTCCTCTGGTTGTGTAGACACGACAAATAAAAGGTTTTTCCCAAATTCATACTTTCAAGGGATATAATGGGTACAGACAGACAAAAATTGGTTGAATCTGAAGTTAGATTATTTTGCAATATGTACGTGAGATAATGGATTTTCAAAATTTGTACATTTGGAATTAAAATAGGTTGTAAATACAACCAACTGTAGCACCCTCTATCAATATTTATGGTATTTAAGCTTTTTTTGAAAATATAAATATAAGAATATTTATTTTTTACAAGGACAAGGACAAGGAAATCGGTTGAGGAGGTAAGGAATCTATTCAAACTTTGCACAAGGTACTATTTTCCCAAACTTAATTGTACCCTCAATCTAGAGAGTAGGAGGTATATCATTTGGGACAGACAAAAAGTGTAACGCATTGAATGAGTGACTTAAGACCCTAAGTATCTTTGGACCAAATCCGTTTCACGACTTTTTAAGATGTTTGAGCCATGTCCGTCTGTCTGGCTGGCTGGTGTACACGATAACTCTCTAAGGGAGTTAATGAATCAATTCAAACTTTGCACATGATAATATTTTTCCCAAAATTAGTTTAAGTTCGAAGATGGGCGAAATAGCCACGCCTCTTCTGGTACCTCCTACACAAATGGACCATATTCCTATGTTAAATTAAAATCATCTATATTTTGATATTTGATAATGTTTTTTTATGCACTTCGAATGTACTCAACATGGCGGGTTTTGCTACACCCCTTCTAGTACCACCCACTCAAATCACCCTAAACTACGTAAAATTAAAGCTGTTATAACTTATATACATATCGGAATACTGTGAAATTTGATATTTGGCAATGCTTTTATAGATGTTACATTCATGTGAAATATGGGCGATATTGCCACACCCCTTCTTGTACCACCCACACAAAATTACATAAGTTTTGTTTAAAATAAAACCGGTGTAACATTCACACGGGTAGTCAAATTCATTTGAAATTTGATATTTGAAAATGTTTTATAACCACTTTAACTCTTTCAGTGGCAAAGATTCAAGAACAATTTTACCCCCTTATTTCAATAACCATCCACTGCGTTGCACAAAAGTTGCTTCACTGACCATAAAATGTACATAAAATACGCAATTTGCACAAAACGAAAATTCCTCTGAGAACATTATTGCTTTATTGTCCCGTTATGAAGAGCGGTTCAATTTTTAAACCTGATAATAAGGTAATAAGTGATGACGTAAAACATATGTGGTAAGAAAAATGTACCACCGTCGCGAAAAATATGGAAAATATATGGTACAAAAATTAAACCAATGCCGCCGAAAGAGTTAAATAAAACAAGTAAGGAAAGGCTAAAGTCGGGCGGGGCCGACTATATAATACCCTACACCAATCCCTGCGTATGTACCTCGCTATGATTACTAAACCCAGGTATTTCATGGGAGCAATTTTATGTAGTTCATACAAATTATATAAATTATATTCATATAATTTATATGCTATAAATTCATTTTTAGTCAAATTTAACGAATATGGTAAATAATATGGTAATTTATCCAATTGTCTGACAGACAAATACAAATTATATACAAAAGTATGGGCATATGGGCATCACCCAAACAATTCTCATTGCAATTCAATTCGGTAAAAATTGAAATCGGGAAGGATTTTTGCATCCTGTAAATGTATGTGTTTGACAAAAAATGTTAAATCGGAAAGGACATTTGTATAAGGGTATATTGAAACCTGGAAGATTTGACCCGCTTTCACCATGTCTGTTTCTTGGTGAAATATAATATATAAAGTTTGGCCAAAATCGGTTAAACATTCGGGAGCAACATTTGTATGAGGCCTATATCTAAATCTGAACCGATCTTACTCACTTTCATCATAGGTTTTTTAGTTGGATTATAAAATGTTGTGCCAATTTTAAAGAAAATCGGGTACAATATGTCGTTTCTACAGCGGAAAATGTCAAATCGGGAGCGACATTTGTATGGGGGCTATATCTAAATCTGAACCGATCTTACCCAATTTTTGTATACGTGTTTCTAGTTGGATTATAAGATGTTCTGCAAAATTTAAAGAAAATCGGGTACAATATGTCTTTTCTAGAGCGGAAAATGTCAAATCGGGAGCGACATTTGTATGGGGGCTATATCTGAATCTGAACCGATCTTACCCAATTTTAGTATACGTGTTTCTAGTTGGATTATAAGATGTTCTGCCAAATTTAAAGAAAATCGGGTACAATCGGGTCGTTTCTAGAGCGGAAAATGTCAAATCGGGAGCGACATTTGTATGGGGGCTATATCTAAATCTGAACCGATTTCCTCTAAATTCAATACCGATGGTCCTTGGCCAGAAAAAATAACTTCTGCCAAGTTTCATGACAATCGGGCAACAATTGCGACCTGTAGAGTGCTTAGATGTACAGCAGACGGACAGACGGACAGACAGACATCGTTAAATCGACTCAGCTGGTGATTCTAAGCCGATCGGTATACTTAAAGGTGGGTCTAGCTCGATTATTTCTTGGTGTTACAAACATTTGGCGCGAAACTAACTTATAATACCCTAGACCACGAAGTGGTGTAGGGTATAACAAGTAAGGAAATGCTAATGTTGGGCTGGACCGACTATATGCCATCCACTTTCTATCCGAATACAATTCAACTCGGTAACAAATTGAAACGGGAATAATATTTGTATGTTTCCTAATCATGGGCTAATATGACCTGGTCCAATTTGTCCAATTGAAGAGAATATTATTATCGGGGCTATATCCAAACATGGAATATCAAATATAACGTTTTATGCTGACTTTGAAGAAATCCGGTGTAAATTCGTGGTTTCTGGGGCGGAAAAAGTCTATCCGGCAGCGAAATTTGCGTGGGAGCAATATGTAAATCTGAACCGATCTGAACCATTTTCACCATGAGTGTTTCTAGTAGAAATATAATATATTTTGAAAGACGTGAAGAAGATCTGGTAAAATATGTGGTTTATAGTGTGGAAAAAGTGTAATCTGGAGTGAAATTTGTGTGGGAGCTATATATGGGGCATTCCACGACAAATCGGACAGTTAAAAAATATTTTTAAAAAACACCATCTGGTACACTTTGAGTTTTTCCAGGTTACTCATTGAGAAAGATATAGCTTATTTAAAAATCGTTAAATAGTAGTTCTTTTTTCAGTCATTTGCTCATAACTTCGTCAATAATGGTCTGAATTGGATATTATTTTTTTTTAATATTTTTGTTTTTGAAGTAATTTTCAGAAAAAATATTGAAAAAAATATTCACAATGAATGTCCCATATAAATCTAAACCGATCTGACGCATTTGCTCTGACGCATGGCTGTTTACTGAATAAAAGATATTTCGCCTAATTTGAAGAGGATCTGTTAAAACATGTGGTTTCTAGAGCAGAAAAAGTCAAATCGGGAGCGAAATTTTAATGGTAGCTATATATAATTCTGAACCGATCTGACTTATTTTCACCATAGGTGTTCCTAGTTTAAATATAAGTGTTTTGCCAAATCTGAAGACAATGTGATACAATATATGGTTTCTAGAGCGGAAAAAGCGAAATTTGTATGGGAGCTATATACAAATCTAAACCGATCTAACACATTTTTACCACTGGTGTTTCTAGTTTAAATATAAGATGTTTATACACTCCACGAGAGTATTATGTCTTTGTGCATTTGTTTATTATACAGATCGGCTTAGAATCGCTTTCTGATTTCAGATTTAGATATAGCCCCTATACAAATGTCGCTCCCGATTTGACTTTTTCCGCTCTAGAAACCACATATTTCTCTCGATTTGCTTCAAATTTGGCACAGTACCCTATAATTGAAGTGAAAACAGCGACGGTGAAAATCGGTTAGATCGGTTCAGATTTAGAAATGGCCCCCATACAAATGTCGCTCCCGATTTGACTTTTTCCGCTTTAGAAACCACATGTGGTACCTTATTTTCTTTAAAATTGGCATAATTATAATTCAACTAAAAACATCCATGGTGAACGTGGGTAAGATCGGTTCAGATTAAGATATAAATTTTTTTATATATATACAAATGTTGCTCCTAAATGTTAAACCGATTTTGGTCAAACTTTACATATTATATTTCATCTATAAACATGCATAGTGAATGCGGGTCACATGGTTCCATGTTTCAATATACCCCCATGCAGATGTCCTTTCCGATTTAATTTTTTTTGTCAAACACATATATTTACAGGATACAAAAATCCTTCCCGATTTCACTTTTTTACAGTATTGAATTATAATAGGATAGCAAGTGGAGTGTATCATATAGACTTTAGCCTTTCCTTACTTGTTTGCCAATTTGAGGAATATCTGTTGTAATATGTGGTATCTAGGGTGAAAAGAGTCAGGTCGGTAGTGAAATTCGTATGGGGGCTATATCTAAATCTGAACCGATTTTCTTCAAATTAAATTGTGTTCGTCCTTGTACCGAAAAAACTCGTTGTGCGACCTGTATCGTGATTACAATAATAGATGGACAGACAGACGGACATTGCTAAAGTGATTCTAAATCGATCGTTATAATTAACATTGGGTCTATCTTCCATCCTTTTGAGTGTTACAGACAAATGGACAAATACATAATACGTGGAGTGTAAAAAATATTTACGCTTTAGCCACACCCCTTCTTGTACCTCCCACACAATTGCCCATATTCTAGTTAAATACCGGAGCGAGGAATCCACCATGACTTGATATTAGATCATGTTTTTACAGCTGTTCTATAAATGTGGAAGCTGGGACCATGTGCCACGAACCTTCCAGTCAAAGTTAAGTCCTTATATATCTGAGAGTGAGTTTAGCCGACTGAGGCTTACTTCCTTGTTTCTTGTAGATATTGTTGAGTAAGTGTTTGTGAAATTTCCCAGACACTCCCCAAAAACTTAGACTTAGAAACTCCTCACTAAGCCCCATCTTTATATAAATTCACAAATAGTACGGCCACCTTACAAACTAAAGTGTAAAAAACTTCCCAAAGATGGTAAATGGCGCAAAAATCATTTCTTTTACTCCATTTACATTATAGACGATTTTTGATTGATTTGTTATTGATGAATGTTGAATTGCCAATTCATCCACTACGCAATAATAATTTGATTAATTGTTTTACTGTCGCACGGAAGTTATAAACATAATGTTTATTTATACTGTGTTTATAGACGGTATTACAATCAATCTAATTGTTGTCACAAGCATGGCGTGGCATACAAGTAGCCAGTTTATGCCAATGTCCAATAAAAACAGTAACACTATTACGCATTTTCGATTTGTTTAATAATAAAAAATCGGGCAATGACCACATATGCCCGAGTAATTAAAGCAAGTCCATTCGTTGGAATTAAGCCATTTGACCACCGTTGGTATTAAACCATTTAGACCAATGTGCCCATATATAGACAACTACACAAACCCTACAACTTAGCTCACATAAATACGAGTGTGGAACGGAAAGTAACGCCTAACACTAACTGGCCGACAAACGATGTCGAAGAAAATCGAAGTGAACGACAGTCAGTAACTCAGTTTTGAATCAAAAAACTAGTAAGGAAAGGCTAAAGTCGGGCGGGGCCGACTACATAATACCCTACACCACTCCCTGCGTATGTACCTCGCTTTGATTACTAAACCCATTTATTTCATGGGAGCAATTTTATGTAGTTCATATAGATTATACTATAAATTAATCTTTAGTCATATTTAACGAATATGGTTAATAATATGGTAATTGATCCAATTATCCGATAGACAAATACAAATTATACAGTAGTAATAGGATGAATCGGACCGACATTTCAAAAGGGGGCCTATAACTAAATTTTGGGCCTGGTCCAAAACATGGGCCAATATATTTATCATTCACGGTAGGTATTCCTGGTTGAAAAATACCATCATCTACAAAATTTGATGAAGATCCGATGTAAGATGTAGTCTCCAGAGCTGTAATAGATCAGAATGGGACCCCATTTGTGTTATACCAAAGTATTGACATATGGGCATCTCCCAAACAAGTAAGGAAATGCTAAAGACGGACGGACTTTCTATCTCATTACAATTCAATTTGGTAAAAAAGAGAAATCGGGAAGGATTTCTGCATCCTGTAAATGTATGTGTTTGACAAAAAATTTTAAATCGGAAAGGACATTTGTATAGGGGAATATTGAAACCTGGAACGATGTGACCCGCTTTCATTATGTATGTTTATTGGTGAAATATAATATGTAAAGTTTGGCCAAAATCGGTTAAACATTCGGGAGCAACATTTGTATGAGGGCGAGATCTAAATCTGAACCGATCTTACCCACTTTCACCATAGGTTGGATTATAAGATGTTGTGCCAATTTTAAAGAAAAAGGGGAACAATATGTGGATTTTAGAGCGGAAAACGTCAAATCGGGAGCGACATTTGTATGTGGGCTATATCTAAATCTGTACCGATCATACCCACTTTCAGCATAGGTGTTTCTAGTTAGATTATAAGATGTTCTGCAAAATTTAAAGAAAATCGGGTACAATATGTCGTTTCTAGAGCGGAAAATGTTAAATCGGGAGCGACATTTGTATGGGGGCTATATATAAATTACCTTACCTAATTTTTGCATACTTGTTTCTAGTTGGATTATAAGATTTTCTGCAAAATTTAAAGAAAATCGGGTACAATATGTCGTTTCTAGAGCGGAAAATGTCAAATCGGGAGCGACATTTGTATGGGGGATATATCTAAATCTGAACCGATCTTACCCAATTAGTGCATACGTATTTCTAGTTGGATTATAAGATGTTCTGCAAATTTAAAGAAAATCGGGTACAATATGTGGTATCTAAAGCGGAAAAACTGAAATAGGGTGCGACATTTGTATGGGGGCTATATCTAAATCTGAACCGATCTTACCCAATTTCTGCATAGGTGTTTTTAGTTGGATTATAAGATGTTGTACCAAATGTAATGAAAATCGGGTACAATATGTGGTTTCTAAAGTTGAAAATGTCAAATCGGGAGCGACATTTGTATGGGAGCTATATCTAAATCTGAGTGTATTCAACAGTATTACCGGCAGATTAGAGGCTGTCCACCTCACGTAGAAGTACTGTAACATATTAGTGTTATTATCATATTTTTATACCATCCACCTAAGGATGGGAATATATTCACTTTATCATTCCGTGTGTAACACCTTAAAATATTTATCGGAGACTCCATATAGTATATATATTCTGGGTCGTGGGAAAATTCTAACACGATCTAGCCATGTCCGTCTGTCTGTTGAAAACACGCTAGCCGCCGAACGAAACGGGCTAGCAGGTTCAAATTTTCTCTAAATGTGTCTTATGGTTACATGTCAGTTGGGATTGAAAGTGGGCGAAATCGGTCCAGAGGGAAAAAATTTTCGCTAACAAGGACTGAAATTACCCCTAACATTTATACTATTTAAGCAATTTTTTTTTTGAAAATTTCTGCTTATATGCACTTGAAATTTGTTGCGTACATATCTCTTGTAGCGTGAAAGCCTAAAAAGTAAATAAAACTTTTAGTGGGCGAAATGGGAAAAAAGGGATAAAAATGGTACCAATGATACCAATGATACGACAGCCAGAAACATGAAATTTGGAATGTACATCCCTCTAATTGCGTAGATATGTAAAGTACAGCGATTTTTTCAAAATTCATACTTTTAAGGGATACAATTGGAAAAGAGGGATGCAAATGGTACCAACTAAACTGATGAAGTTGAAATCACGAAATTCAGTGTATACATTCATCTGACTGTGAATACGCGAAACAAAAAGGAATTTTTCTAATTTTTTTACTTTTAGACGCCGCCGCCGCATGTTTCTGCATGAACCGCGCCGCTGCCTATTTCATCGGCTCACATCGACTTCAACCACGCCGCCGATTTCATTCGCTCATATCGACTTCAACCACGCCGCCGATTTCATTCGCTCATATCGACTTCAACCACGCCGCCGACATTTTTTTTTTGATTTGAAAGTCGCCTTTATATAAGTCAATTCCAGTATGCGTGGCCATGTGTTCCTATAAAAGCAATAAACGATGGCTACTCTAAGCAAAGTGCACTTATGCTTCCTTTCATGGTTATATTTAAACTGAAGATGTTTCGCTTTGGCCACTCCTGTATGGGACACAAAGCCGCAAATCTCGCAACGATGTTCTTCGTCGGCACACATATGTATATTTAGGAAATGAAGTTGCACTGTCCTCCGACTATAATATCATTTACACTGTTCGGACATTTTTGGACCATGAACATTAGTATTATGCTTCTTTGGTGTTTCTAAAATATGCAGAGGTTTACCATTCTTTGGAAGGATTATCAAGATGTCTGATCAAATATGCCTCGCATGAAAATCTTTAATTGCAAAAAAAAAATATTAAATTCATCCACATTTTGGGAATGGATTCCCACTCCCAAAAAATAATTGTATGGGAAAATAATATTAAATTGTGGGAACATTGGCTAATATTAACGAATATTGAATAGGTTTTGCATTTTCCCGTACATTTTATTTCCCGGGAAACGGGAATTATTTTTTCAGTTACCCGGGATCCCGGGACAGCACGGGAAATCGTCAATATATCGTTTACCATGAGTTAAGCTTATTTTTTTCCAATGAAACATTCACATTTTACTAAGGTAAGGATATTCTGCAAGTGAGCTGAGCTTCTCATTTGTTTGTGAAAATTAGGAGAGTTTCCCAGTTCAGTAAAATACAAATTTATTTCACAACGAACCTGTTACTGAATTCAATTCAATTCAAAATTAATTAAATGTATGCAATCAAAATTTGCAAGTGTATATTTAAGAGCAATGCATTTATTGCCTCATTAGATATTTCTTATTTTATTGGAAAATGTTGACGCTGCGGAGAACGATCATTCACATTCAAAATATGAAGTCAGTAGAGCATTAAATAAAATGTCTGTTCTTTGTCCTCTTGCTTCGAAAACTATAAATTATTTCTTTAGCTATCATGACTTTTTTAATACAATATTTTTACTTGCGTTTTCTATAGTATTGTTTAAAATATTAAAACAACGACTGACTTAATTTATTTTGGATTTTTAAATGTCCGGGTTTTTAAATTTTTTTCAAATGGAGTTTGACCCCGAAAAATCGAATTTTGGCTGCATATCCGGACGCATTTGTCATCGAACTGCAATATGAGACATACCTTATTAAAATCGATATGAGCTAAATTATTGTACAACATTTTTATTGAGGAAATGATGGAAAAAATATGCGAAGAAATATGTAAAATTTCTACTGAATTCCCCCGGGATTCCCGTACGAATTTCCCGGGATACGGGAAATGAAAAATATGCGAATTCCCGGGAATTTTCCCGCGGAAAATCCCGGGATGCAAACCCTAATATTGAACTACTCGCCAAAAAATGTAAAAAAGTATTTAATACCAGTACAAATTGTTACTTCTCTTTTCTCAAAATTGGCAAATAAATTGTGTAATGAGAGAGCGAGCCGACAAATCAGCCGAAAGCCGCCGCCGATAATTCTGGGTCGGCTTGTAAGTCTGCACTTCTCTGACTACTCAGGCGAAGGATCTAAATGAGATGAAATTTGGGAACAATAAAACGCCGTGGTGCAGGATTAAGATTCCGCCCGGAGAAACTTAACGCCTTTTTACTTGTTAATATATTGATTAAATATTTATTTCGTACTCTTTCCACATCCAATGCAACCGTTTCAGAACGAAAAGTTGCGATGAATTCGCTAAGGTTCCCTATAATTAGAAGTTATTGGAGCAAAGCCTCGATCAAATTAGACGTTATACCTATATATATTCAAACACAAAACTAATTAACCATCGCAGAAAATAAATTCTACCGGTTTTTCAAATTAAGCTCCAAACATAGCTATTTGATAACCTGCTTGTTTATTTAATACCATGTATCCGGGACTTAGAATCACTTTGTGAGTCGATTTAGCAATGCCCGTCTGTCTGTCCGTCTGTCCATCTATTGTTGTAATCAAATTACAGGTCGCAATTATAGTCCGATCTTAACAAAAATTGGCATAAATAAGTTTTGTGGTTCAAGGACGAACGCTATTTAATCTGAGGCAAATCGGTTAACATTTAGATATAGCCCCCATACAAATGACGCTCCCGATTTGACATTTTCCGCTCTAGAAACCACATATTGTACTCGATTTTCTTTAAATTTGGCACAATATCTTACAATCCAACTAGAAGCACCTATACAGAAATTGGGTAAGAACGGCTCAGATTTAGATATAGGCCCCATACAAATGTCGTTCCCGATTTGACATTTTCCGCTCTAGAAACCACATATTGTACCCGATTTTCTTTAAAATTGGCACAACATCTAACTAAACAAAACTATGGTGAAAGTGGGTAAGATCGGTTCAGATTTAGATATAGCCCCCATACAAATTTCGCTCCCGATTTGACATTTTCCGCTCTAGAAACGACATATTGTAACCGATTTTCTTTAAATTCGGCACAGCAGCTTATAATCCAAGTAAAAAACCTATGGTGAAAGTGGGTAAGATCGGTTCAGATTTAGATATAGCCCAAATACAAATGTTGCTCCCAAATGTTTAACCGATTTTGCCCAAATTATACATATTATTTCGTTCCAGATTTCAATGTACCCCCAGGCAAATGTCCTTTCCGATTTAACATTTTTTGTCAAACACATACATTTACAGAATACAAAAATCCTTCCCGTTTTCACTTTTTCACCGAATTAAATTGTATTCGGATAGAAAGTGGAGTGTATCATAGAGTCGGCCAGCCCGACTTTAGCCTTTCCTTACTTGTTTATTTTAAGATATATCCACAAAAATGTAATGTTTGGTAATTGAAAGATCGGTTAACCGACATAAAAACACCGGTTTCCTCGGCATGTCAAAATTAGCATTTAAAAAATCGTTGGCGGTGCTAAAACCGGTTAACCGATTTTCGTTTTTGTCATCTCTATGTATGCCTCAATGCAGATAAAATGAAATTTTTAGGTCCCGGACGCCATTTTTTTATCACTAAAAGTATATAAATCCCTTTGTATTTAGCGGCTATGAAGTCAGTGGAATGTGCACACTAAATTACAACACTTTGGTTGGTACCATTTCTAACCCTTTTTGTCCCGCTTTCCCCTTAAAGTATAAGTATAGAAAAAGGTCACTTTGGACGCGTGGTCCAGAGTATAAGGGGAATTTAAGTACCAAATTTCAAGATTCAAGTATGAAATATGGCTTAGCTTAACTTATTATTCTCTGAACTCATCGAAATGCTGTAATTTGTGTGGGGATCTATTTTGGGAATAATGAAAAAGGCTGTATATTTTTGTGTTCCTCGATAAGAGCCAATTTCGTACAGATTCGGGAATACATTTTACTTAAGTTAAGAATTTTTATATTTTCATTGCGTGTCGTTACTTTCCAAACCAACCTCGTACACCGGACACGGCCTTAAACTATAATTACCAAAACATTTTGGCATGACAATAATGTTTGTGTGCCATGCCGCCCGTAAAATACAACTCACCGTCCAAGTGGTTCATTTGCATTCCACTCTGCTCCAGATCACGTGCCAAATAGCGCCGTTCACTCTCGTCCGCCATCAAATCCGAAAATTTTATATTCAATTCATGCGTTCGCAGATAACGGGAAAAACGTCCCAGGAAGGTGTCATCGGCGTCGCCAACCACTGCATTATCTGTTAAATTTGTGCGGTTGTCGGCGGCGTTGTTGGTGTTTGATGCGTCGCTGATATTGTTCGCCAGCTGTTGTCGCGAGGATGGAACAATTTCCAGGCCACGTACCAATACAATGGGTTTGTCGGTTCTGCTTAAATTATTTATAATATTCCGCAAGGCCCTTGAACCACGACACAACACCGCGGCTTCCAAGGAATTGTCCAAACACTCGTCGCTTGAATTTGCAATGTCCTCGGGCAGAGCGGTCTGCGACATTTGGACCATCATTTGAATGGATAATAATGTTAACAAGACGTTTTTGAACATTTCCTTTTTTCTGATTTGTCACTGCCACTAAATTATTTATCCAGAATGGAAGTTGTTTGGCCAACAATCAAGAATTAATTTTGTTCGTTTTGTTTTTTAGTTGCTACTTAATGCTGCACGTTGCTTTGCCAATTGTCAACTAATTCAATCATCTGAAAAAAGGTTTAATTTATACCATTGATTTAAAACAGTAGCCAATGATGGCAGTGACAACCAGACCATACAGCCCATCCATTTGACCACATTTCCATCAACCTATGACAAAGAAATTTGTTACAATTTCCATTAGATTGCGCTTATTTTCTGAGCGGCGTACTAAGCAAGTCTACATAATCACATACACTTCGGGCGGTACGAAGTTTGGTGGTATGCTACGTTCACTAACCTAAATGTTGGCAGTGACAACATCTCAATGTGGAGGTGTATGGAAAAGGTTCGGCCACGAAGTATGAACTGTAAAACTAAAAAGTACGAAAAAATCTTTTTTGTTATCCATGTATATAGTCATATCGATTCTATGAGTCTACCTGTCCGTTCCAATTTTATTCCTTTTCCACATAAAGTACAAATTATTGAGTCGTTGTTTTAGCCATGTTTAAAAAAGTATTATATATGCATTTTGTAATTTGTTTTAAATTGGCCCGATGGCTTTGAATTACAAGTTGAAATAAATAAATCAAATCAAATATCGAAAGATATTTTGCGCCTGCGCAATCAGAGCGACGTGCAGTGTATGATCTTTTGACTTTTTTCGTCACAAAAAAATAACTTTTGAACTAGTGAACGTATTTAGTAGAGTAGAACATTTTTAGTACAATGAGACTAGACGTTCGATCCTAGATAATGTTATCTCTCAAAAGCAGCATCCTTCTCGCCAATGTTGCAAGTTTTTATATCCTCCACTAGTTATACCCTACCCTTATATCATTGTGCATTTGTTTGTAACACACAAAAGGAAACGAGATAGACCCATCGTTTATTATACAGATCGGCTTAGAATCACTTTCTGAGTCGATTTAGCAATGTCTGTCCGTCTGTCCACCTATTGTTGTAATCAAATTACAGGTCGCACTTATTGTCTGATCTTATCAAAAATTGTCACAAGTAAGTTTTGTGAGTCAATGATGAGAGCTATTTAAACCTTTGAGTTTGAAGTCATGAAATTCGAAATATGCATTCATCTGACTGTTAAGACGCGAAAAATAAAGATATTTGTCGATATTCGTACCTTCAGAATCAAAATGGGACAATATTGGATCATCAGTTACGGTGAATGGATTGCGCTATCGAGAGATGATTAATGATTTTTTATGGTCGGAGTTTAATGGTATTGATCTGGGCAACGTTTACTTTCAACAAGACGGCATTACGTGCCACACAAGCAACAAAACCATTGCTCTTTTACGGGAAAAGTTTCCGGGCCGTGCTATCTCTCGAAGAGGTGGTCACAATTGTTCACCGAGATCTTGTGATTTAACACCTTGCGACTTCTTCCTTTGGTCCCACGTGAAAGATAAGGTCTACTCCAACAGCCCAGCGTCGATTCAAGACCTCAAAGATAGAATTCGTGAGTCTCTCGAGGACATAGGGCAGCCACTTTGTGATTTGGTTATGGAAAATTTCATGAGAAGGATATCGTCCTGTAAGCGTGGTCGTTGTGGCCATTTGGCTGATGTTGGTTTTCATTATTAACGGCATACCTTCCTTTTTATAACCGTCATTTATCTCAAAAAATGACATTTTTCTTTGAATACCAAAATAACACCTCTTGTTGGAAAACCTAGGGGACATTTGAAGATTGCTGACTGATGTTCACTTTTTGACTACAATTACAACATTATATATATGTAGTAGTGAATTTGAAACAGTGCGCATAATTATGCCTTATAGTTTGAACTAACAATAACATATAGTAATGTGCATAAAAATATCACAATTTTCCTAATATGGTACTGCACTTCTGTGTAGAATCGACAGGCTCTAATATACCGGTAGTACTGTAGAATACAATCAGTGGTGGAGGGTATATAAGATTTGGCCCGACCAAACATAACGCCTTCTTCATTGTTCATAAATAGGTGAGACAACGTCCTATTTCCTGCCAGACATAATTATCTCTGAGTGATCAGTGAACACTCATAATGAGGAATCTCCAACATTTCCGTCATTATGATCGGGTTCTTCAAAAGCTACTCTTACTATAACAAGTAAGGAAAGGCTAAAGTCCGACAGAGCCGACTATATGATACACTCCACTTTCTATCCTATTACAATTCAATTCGGTAAAAAAGTGAAATCGGGAAGGATTTTTGTATCCTGTAAATGTATGTGTTTGACAAAAAATATTAAATCGGAAAGGATATCTGTATGGGGGTATATTGGAAGGTGAAGCATAATATGTAAAGTTTGGCCACAATCGGTTAAACATTTGTGAGCAACATTTGTATATATATATCTAAATCTGAACCGATATTACCCACTTTCACCATAGATGTGTCAATTTTAAAGAAAATCGGGTACAATATGTGGTTTCTAAATCGGAAAAAGTTAATTCGGTATGGGGCTATATCTAAATCTGAACCGATTTGCCTCCAAATAAATAGCGTTCGTCCTTGATCCACAAAACTTCCTTGTGCCAATTTTTGTTAAGATCGGACTATAATTGCGACCTGTAATTTGATTACAACAGTAGATGGACAGACGGACATAATAATTACGATGACTATATAATATAGAACTCTTTGGCTGGGAAGAATCTGAATTGGTGGCTCATATAATATAAAGTACCTTCTATGATATATTTATGCAAAAACGCCATACAAAAAACAAGTAAGGAAAGGCTAAAGTCGGGGGTGGCGCCTATCTGATACACTCCACTTTCTATCCGACTACAACTCAATTTGGTATAAAATTGAAAGCGGGAAGAATTTTTGTATATTTCATAATCATAGGCTGATATGACCTGGAATGTGACCCACTTACACAATATGTTCTTCTAGTTCATGTATAACGTGTTATGCTCAATTTGAAGAAATTTTCTGAAAATAACTGGTTTCTAGGTTGGAAAAAGTCAATCCGGGAGCGAAATTTGTATGGGAGCTATATATAAATCTGAACCGATCTGACCTATTTTCACCACAGGAGTTCCTAGTTTAAATGTAAGATGTTTTGGCAAAAGTCAAATTGGGAGCGAAATTTGAATGGGAGCTATATATAAATCTGAACCGATCTGAACTATTTTCACCATAGGTGTTTCTAGTTTAAATATAAGATGTTTTGCCAAATCTGAAGACAATATGTGGTTTCTAAAGCGGAAAAAGTCAAATCGGGAGCGAAATTTGTATGGGAGCTATATATAAATCGGAACCGATATAACACATTTCTACCTCAGATATTTCTTGTTGAAATGTAAGATGGTTCGGCAATTTTGAAGAATATCTGTTAAAATATGTGGTATCTAGAGTGAAAATAGCCAAATCGGGGGTGAAATTCGTATGGGGGCTATATCAAAATCTGAAACGATTTTCTTTAAATTAAACAGCGTTCGTCCTTGTACCGAAAAACTTCGTTGTGCAAAGTTTCATTTGGTTCTGTCTACAAGTGCGACCTGTAGCGTGATTACAACAATAGATGGACAGACAGACGGACGTTGCTTAATCGACTCAGAAAGTGATTCTAAGCCGATCGTTAACAATGGGTCTATCTCCCTTCCTTTTGGGTGTTACAAACAAATGCAGAAAGACAAAATACTCTCGTGGAGTGTATAGAAACGACTTTACTTCACTGTACTATGCCACTACATGTCGACTTATGTCGACTAAAATATGCTTAATTCTGTTAACACAAATCAACAATACAAAGACAATCATCTGTCGAGCAAATGAAAATGCTCGTTATTATAGCAAAAGAAATGGAAACGGCAACTTTTCAATTGGGATGGGCAAAAGTAATTTAAAATCGTTGTACTTGGTTTAAAATTTCCACGGTCTGCTGATCACGCACAACATTTTACTTTATTTTTTTCTCAATACATTTTACTTGTTATGAGTTCACAAACGAAAACTGAAACGCCAATAAGTTTACGCCCAGAGAATTGGCATTGTCAGATTCATATTGGTCCCCAATTATGTATTCGTGAACCACCACTCTCCACTCACAGTGTATGCCATATTTCCAATACAGGTTTCATTTTTAAAATGTTAAAAAACGACGAACTCAATTGCGTTTGATATGATTCCAATTATTTATGGCAAACGATTCCTGTGAACTGTGGTGGCTCTATCTCGAGTGTTTAATTGCTTTATGTATTATCGCACAGCTTCGATATTTAACATCCCACGACAAAAAAATCTAACGTGGCAAAGTCACATGTCAGGCAGAGGTGGATAGTAACATGATTACTGCGAATGAGATCGATTTCTGCTGATCATTCCGTTCGATAATTAGGTTCCTCCAACATTTAAATGTTCATTGGTTTTTAATAGACGAGTCAAAAGGTTGGCGCGATGAAATAATACAAGATATAAGAGTTTACCTTCAAGGAGATAGTCATGATTGCAATCGATAGAGAATATTTTTTACTCTCAAGTGAAAACGATTAATGGGGAATTTCCAATCCTTGAAATTTTGAAAAGTTTAATGTTATTGAACTTGGCTGGATGTTCGAGGCAAGTGTTGACTTACTTTTTAATAATTTAATGTTTACTCAATTCAAGTAAATATTTACTCAAACTGAGAACAATTTTTCTGATTTTTTCCTCAAAACGATTAAAGTTTTACTTAAACTGAGGAAAATTTTATTTTATACAAGGAAAAAATGTGAAATTAAAATAAGTTCAATTTAACTAAAAAATCAAACATATAGTTTTGCTTCAGAGTATGCAAAACTGATACAAAAAATGACAACATGAAATATTTCTCAAAAGTTTCATGATACATCTGCCATAAGGAGTTGAGCTATTACTCCATGATTGTTGCGAATGCATGTTGTTGTTTAGAATAATTCATAAAGTATTTAAGAAATAAGTCTCTGCAAACGAACGAGAATTGCTTCATAGATTAACATTCAAGAATTTTTTTAACAATTTCAAATGTTTTTTATAAGTTCATTAATACTTAAATGTATGAAGAACTCGGCATAAATGTCAGTAAACATTTTAAATTCATTTTAGGTAAAAACACATTTTTAAGTTAAAATTTCCTAAATGGAATTTTTCCATACAAAAAATTCAGATTTTTTTCTCACTTAAAACTTTGAAAATATTCAAAATTGCATTTCAGTAATCCGTCTATCAGTACACTCAAAGTGAAAGAAAGCAGAAAGTCTACTGAAAGACCAGATTTTCTGCTGTTAAAAGAGAGACAGCAGATTTGTATCTTCTGAGATGGTAAACAGCTGTTTGCTTTTTTTATAGATATATATTTGATACGCATATTGTCCCAAGCTAATATAAAAGAAAATTCGAGCTAAACTCGCTTATCTAGTTTTATATTTTAATTAACAACAGCCAAATTTAGCAGACTGCCAACTCTTTAGTAGTGTGAATGGTGATGTAAGATTGCAAAAAACTACTGTTAGCCAAAAAAAACAGCTGTAATAGCAGAAATGTGTCTGCTGATAGGCAGCAGACAATCGCTACTTTTATTACCAGACTCGTTCTCTGTGTGTAGAACTTTTTTTAAATAGTTGCTTGAAATTACATACATACATATCGAGGGCTTATATTCATAAATGGCTATGAACACAAACATAACTTTTCAGGAGAGCGAAAAAACTGTCTTTCTCCTTAATTTGAAAGAAAAAATATTAATCATTCTTCTACAGTTTAATCCAAAAAGGATTACTAATTGCTACGATTAAAAAGTTTTCGAAATTTCCTATTATTCGAGGTTTCATGGTTCATTGCCACTTTTGCATGTTTAAAATTGAGCACGATGAATGTTGAAATAAGAATGAGATTTATTGTAAACTCCATAACTTTTTTCATGAAATCTTGGCAATGTTGTAAAGAAAACGCAGATTGATCGCTTGTAACATATATGTAGCCAGTCGCGAAAATCGCTGCAATTGATGAAAAATTCAAAATTCGCCGTTGCAATTCCTTATACTTTAACTTTCTTCATTCATAATTCTGAAACATTAAAAATCACATATATTCCCCATAAAGACAGCAATCACATGCCAAAGAAATATTTTGGTATTCTGAATATAATAAAAAGTTACGCCGGTTTTTTCTAAATATACTTTTCACAATTTTTGACTTTATAGCCACCATTTTTCCTATTTTAGCCTGATAACTGTGGAATCAAAATGCTATTAACGCGAAATGATAGAATTTGATAGTAAGATATGCCCTAAATCTAGAAAAAGGTTTTAAACAAAGTCGTTGTACCGAATTATAACCTTCGGTTTTATGCTGCCCCATTGTTGAACTATTTTAATTCTATTATTTTTATGTTCATAGCCACTTATGCAGTCACAAACTAACGTGCCAAATCAGAAAGTTAAAAAAATGACATTAGAAAAAAAATCTTTTCCAAATTTATATGACAGATGACATCCAAATCTGAGAATAGTTTGGCATCAAAAACTCATTTTCGAGAAAATGGTTCATAACCACTTTTGAATATAAGCCCTCGATATCTATTTTGCAGAATAATTACACAATCAAATTCCTCGGCGATAAACCTTCCAGTCCCGCATTTTTTCTATGATAAATACAGAAAATTATATATGCTTTTTGACAAAGTTTGGATTTAAATAGGATGTCTAAAGAGTTTTGGGGGTTTTAATTGATATAGGACATGAGTAACAGGATGTTTACTCAAAATCTTTATACGTATATTCCGATTAAATAAAAAATATTTGGAAATGTTTCTTCATTTTTATAATCTTAAATATGTATAAATTCGAATAACAACTACAGTTTTTTTTGTTTTCGACGAAATGCAAGAAGAAACAACTAGAAATTTTAATTCCAAAAACCAAATAATTGGTATTTTAGAGTTTCGTTTTCCTACGTAGATCCAAGTTACTGAATTTGTTGTTTCTCTTTTGAATAATACTTTTTACATACATATGTACAAAAAAATACTAACTCTGAAAAATATTTGACATAAGTGCTAAATATAACAAAAATTTCAGTAAGTTAAAACTCATTTCTTATTGATTCTCAACTTTAAAGCAGATTTTAAAATAGAGACCTACACGCAGAGAAAAATTGCATTTCGTAGAAACGAAATTTTAAAAACGTTAAAATCGTTTGTGAGTTTCTTTTGTGGGAAAAATTAGTTTGTTTGCGGTAAACATATCATCAGTTGTTGTAAACGAACAAAGAGAAATAAGTTTATGTATATCAAACAGTGTTCTTCGTTTGTCGAAATGAATTTGTATTATAATTACAAACTCCCAAAACATTGGAAGTAACAGAAACCGTCGTTGTTGCATCTGTGATGAATATAGGACACATCGGTTCAGATTTAGATACATCTCCATAAAAATGTCTAATCGCAAATGTTACATCTAGTGCTCTACAAGCATCAAGCAAATTATTTGCTTTAATTTAGAATATTTTAGATTTCATTATGATATCATAGTGATTCTTATCTACACTTTTTTAAAATTACTAAACGATTTTGTTATTAAATTTCCAAACTTTTATTGCAGTACACAATTAAAAGTTCATAAGATATAGCTCTAGTCTAGGTTTGAACCCCCAAAACCCCACATGCGTCCCGCCCTGACCAAAACAAATGCAAATATGGAAAAAATAATTTTATAAATAAATATAATGTTTTTATTATTTCAACCATTCGTATAAGGCAAGGCTACCAATATATATATACTTCAAGTCAAATCAAAAAATAAATATATTTGCGTGTCTATGTAGTCAGAGAAATGTATACACAGAATTCCATGATTCTAGTTCCGGCCATTTGGTTGGTACCCCTTTTATTCCCTTTTATCTTTTTAGCTCCTTAAGAGTACGACTTTCTAAAATCTCTTTATTTTACGTGTTGAACTACGTTACAACAATAACGAATACTTACGAGTTCGTTTAATTATAAGTTCATGAATTTTACTTTTATTTTGTTTTAAATATTTCCTAATACTTAAAAAAACAATGAATTTCCCTACGAATTATAGATATTTACCCTGAAATAATTGTTTCCCAGTTACGATTGTGGCAAACTTCATGGCAACCCAACGTCTAATTGAACTCTAAAATAGCTTTTACTCAATTGGACGAAGGTTTTCCATGAAATTTCCAATTGAACTGAATTCTAATTTTGAGCTCCATTTTCTTTGATCTGCACACAAGTCGTTCATTTGGATTTTCACGACGGCAGCGGTAAGAAGCAAGACGGCCACAATAAATCGGCTTTGAAACTGACATATTCTTTTCTGTTTCTGTTTCTTCTATTTAATTTGGTTT
This sequence comes from Polietes domitor, assembly GCA_947397865.1. NCBI lineage: Eukaryota > Metazoa > Arthropoda > Insecta > Diptera > Muscidae > Polietes > Polietes domitor. The sequence continues at coordinate 139,540,144 of OX377618.1, forward strand.
TACAAACTGATTTTACAATCTTGTGAGACCAAATCAATTATACAGTCCACTTGCAGAAGACCTCACAGGATTGTACATTACATGTCTACGCAATTGGAGGGATATACACACCAAATTTCATAATTCCAGCTGTAGTCGTTTAGTTGGTACTATTTTTATCTCTCTTTACCCATTGTATCCACTGAAGGTACGAATTTGGAAAAACAATTTATTTTTTGTGTCTACGCTGTCAGAGGAATGTATACACCGAATTTCATGACTCTAGCTGTGGTCATTTGGTGGCACTATTTGTATCCCCTTTTCCATTTTAACCCAAAAAAAATCCGTTTATTTTACGTGTCTACGCAATCAGAGGAGTTTATACACCCAATTTCATTATTCTAGATGCAGCCGTTTGGTTGTTACCATTTGTATCCCTCTATTCCCATTTTACCCACTAAAAGTACGAATTTGGAAAAAATACTTTTATATTATGTGTCTACCCAATTAGAGAAATGTACATACCGAATTTCGTGTTTCTATATGTTTTCGATTGTTATGTACAATTTTATCCCTTTTTGCCCCCTACGAATAAAAATCACATTATGGTGCACGTTATAGGGGAAATACGCATACCCAATATCAAACACATTGTGGAAATATGCTTAAATACTATAAAATGTTCGGGGTCATTATGGGTATTTTTAGTCCTTGTGAGGGAAAAATGTTTCCCTTCGAGCCGATTTCGCCCAGTTTTAATCCCATCCGAGCTACGACTATAAGACGCATTTATGGAAAATGTGGACCTCCTATCTGCTTTCGTTTAGATGCTAGCGCGCTTTCAATAGACGTACGGACGGACATGGCTAACTTGTCTTAGAATTTTATGACGATCAAGAATATATATACTTTATAGGCTCGCAGGTCGATATTTCAAGGAGTTACAAACGGAATGACAAAGTTAGTATACCCCCATCCTGGAGGTGAGTGTATAAGAAGGATTTTACCTAGTATTACCTAGGATTTACAATTGTGTTGCATGTACTAGAAGGGGCGCGGTAACAGCTTTCATATTTTACAGGTTTAAAGTCATTATAAAAACATTTTCAAATATCAAATTGCAACTGATTTCGACAATCCGAATGGAAGTTTTATTAGTTTAATTTTTATCAAGCTAATTTCATTTTGTTTGGGATGTACCAGAAGTGGTGTGGAAATATCACCCATACTGCAGGCGAATGCATCGTCTATAAAAACATATCCGACATTAGAATAACTCATTGGTCGTATTATTTGACATTTAAATTGATTATTTCGGGGTTTTCGAAGTTACAGCTAAAAAATAATATTTGTTGGAACAAATTTGTAAAATGTATTCCTGCCCTATCCCTATGAATAATATAAAACCTTAATGTAAGTCTGTCTGTTTGTTTGTTCCGCAATCACGCGTAAAAGTCTGAACAGATGTTGTTGAAAATTTCAGTACAGATATATGCAGGTCTGGAAGGAACTATAAGCTATAGAACTTTTCAAAATATGCTCGAGCAAGATCAATTTAATGCCGAAATTTGGATTCTAGTTTTGTGGGCGGAGTATGCATGGCAATAGTGGTTTTTGAGCTAAAAGGCTGAAAATTGGAACGTATATGTTACTGATCATGAGAAAAATAAATATGATGCCGGATTTCGTGGGCGGTTGGGTGCGTGGTTTGTTGGTGAGCTAGAAGGCTGGAAATTGGAACGTGTATATTACTGACCACGATAATATCAATATGAAACCGGATTTTAATTTTACCATTTGTTTTTCTTTTGCCTGGCGAAGCGGGCGGGTTTCAGCTAGTGAATAATATATAGAAAGAATCAAAACATTTCGAATGATGCCTAAATTATCGAACAACAAGTAAGGAAAGTCTAAAGTCGGGCGTGGCCGACTCTATGATACACTCCACTTTCAATCCGAATACTATTTAATTCGGTGAAAAAGTGAAAACGGGAAGGATTTTTGTATCCTGTAAACGTATGTGTTGGACAAAAAATGTTAAATCGGAAAGGACATTTGTATGGGGGTATATAGAAACCTGGATCGAAATAGGTGAAATATAGTATGAATAGTTTGGCCAAAATCGGTTAAACATTTGGGAGCAACATTTGTATTTGCGCTATATCTAAATGTGAACCGATCTTAGACACTTTCACCATAGGTTTTTTACTTGGATTATAAGCTGTTGTGGCAAATTTCGAGTACAATATGTGGTTTATAAAGCGACAAAAGTCAAATCGGTAGCCACATTTGTTTGGGGGCTATATCTAAATCTGAACCGATCTTACCGAATTTCTGCATAGGTGTTTCTAGTTGGATTGTAAGATGTTGTGTCAAATTTAAAGAAAATCGAGTATAATATGGGGTTTCTAGAGCGGAAAATGTCAAATCGGGAGCGACATTTGTATGGGGGCTATATCTAAATCTGAACCGATTTGACCCAAATTAAATAGTGTTCGTCCTTGATCCACAAAACTTGCTTGTGCCAATTTTTGTTAAGATCGGACTAATTGCGACCTGTAATTTGATTACAACAATAGATGGACAGACGGACATTGCTAAATCGACTCAGAAAGTGATTCTCAGTCGATCGGTATACTTAACAATGGGTCTATCTCCCTTCCTTTTGCGTATTACAAACAAATGCACAAAGCCATAATACTCTCGTGGAGTGTATAAAAATGACTCCATTTTTGCGAAATAATTTAATAGGAGATGTTTTTTCAGAGCCAAAAAAGCGGTGTGACTAAGATCATTGTAGCTCGTTATTGCAGCGGCAGACCAAAGCCTATGGTGGTAATCGAACCCACAACCCTCACGCTACCAACTCGACTATTGGGGAGCTCATATAATTAGAATATTTCAATTGTAATCAAAAAGTAAATATGAGGCATGAGGTTGCATAAACGAAACTTTTTTCGTTGCAGCAACGAACGCCGACGTTGGTTGACTTTCAATAACCAAATTCGTTGCAGCAACATACAATTTCGTTCTGGTTACGTACGTTTTTCTTTCAGTGTGTGATATGTACTGTCGGACAGTGTAATGGGCCAGAAAATTGAGAGTATATTATATTTGGAATATTCTTTTCTTGCTTTATTTACTTTTTTTGATACACACGAATCACGACAAGGTTTCGCTGCGCAATTGTTTGGAATTGTTTTGCTTCACACACAAGCAATATATGTGAAAATGTGTGTCGTCACCACTGCTTTAGAGCCATACGATGTAAAAATGTTCCTAAATTTTAGTTCATTTTACCTCAAACAAAAATTGCCAGATCTACCAACTAGACGAAATCCAGCCATGATTTACGACCAGGTAAAAAACGCTCAATCTAGCAGGGAAATGGCTAAAACGACAACACTGCCAACAAACCACATCCATTCATATTGGAAATTGAGTAACTATGACAAAAAATAAACAATGTTCAGTTTCGTTTCGTCTCACATACATGGCTGAGCCTTCAACAACAACACGAAAGCCAAATACACAGATACTATACGATCGATACTTCTTTTTCTTTGCTTTTTTGTTTTGTTAACACTCAATAGACATTCCGCCGTTTGTTAGAGCCCAGACAAAAACAAATAAATTTACATAATAATTGTCATGACATTCATAAATTCAAATTCAAAGGCACGAAAAATATTTTTCAACTCAAAGAAAAGCGAAAGTTTAACACTACAGACGACGCTGCTCAAAGCTGCCGTTCGTCGTTGTAGTCGTTATGCTTTTCCAATATATTTTTGAAGTTTTTGTCGTTCAACAAGAAAATGAATTCGTAAACGTAGGACAAAATGTTCACACTGCAACCAACAATGACTAGGTGTCAGTCAATCAGTCAGAAAACAATACATTTTAGCGGGCCGGACGGGCTTTGCGATACTCTACGCCTGGGAAATTGTGATGAAGTTATTTTTGGATTTAACGGGAGCAAAAGATGCACAAAATTACCGAGCCTTTTCAAGATACATTTAGGATCCAATCACGGCTTTCGTTAACATTATTACAATGTGGAACAAAGTTAAACTTTTTCGAAAATAACCAGGTTCTGACAAGGATTCTGATATAGGGAGTAAAAAAGAATATGAATGAAGGTATACGTATGAAGGTCATTTTAGAGGGCGGTGAATATTTCCCTCTTGCACATTCATATGATGAATCGGCATAGGAAACCTTGTGGCTCTTACATTTTAAGTATAGGATGTGTTTAGCAATATTACTTAAAACACTACGAGGAACATTTTTGTGGAACACTTTAACCGTTTAGCTGCACAATATAGGGATCTTTTTGGTCCCTTTTGTGCAAAAGGTTAAAAAACACAAACTTATTATTAGACCTACCTTTAAGTATACGGATCGGCTTAGAATCGCCAGTACACTAATGTACACAAATTTACCTCCGATATACACTGTTACTGCACATTTTATATTGAATCGTGATCAAATATCTAATATCGATCGTGATCAACTATCTACTATGAAAGTCAGATCATGTTATTCCACCACCTTCAGGATGGGGGTATACTAACTTTGTCATTCCGTTTGTAACACTTTGAAATATCGACCTGAGACCCTATAAAGTTTATATATTCTTGATCGACATGAAAATCTAAGACGATCTAGCCATGACCGTCCGTCTGTCCGTCTGTCGAAAGCACGCTAGAATCTAAACGGATGGAGGTAGGACGTACAAATTATATATAAATGCGTCTTATAGTCGTAGATCGGTTGGGATTACAACTGGGCGAAATCGGTCTAAAGGGAAACTTTTTTCCATCATAAGGACTGAAAATAACGACAATAACCCCAAATATTTTAAATTATTTAAGCATGTTTTAACAATCTATCCGCATTCTCCCTATAAAACGGGCACGAAAGGGATAAAAATGGTACCTATCAAACGACAGCAGCTAGAAACACCAAAATCGGTGGGTACATTCCTCTAATTGAGTGGATACATAGTATAAAAGTAGTTTTTCAAAATTCGTACTTTTAAGGGGTAAAATGGGAATAGAGGGATAAAAATCGTACCAACCAAACCTACACCTAGAATAGTGAAATTCGGTGTATACATTCCTCAGATTGCGTAGACAGTTCAAATAAAGGAATTTTTCGAAATTCCTAGTTTTAGGGGGCAAAATGGAATAAAAATTTTACCAAACAAATGACGGCAGCCAGAGTCATGAAATTATGAAATTATACGAATTTCACTCCCGATTTGACTTTTTCTGCTGTAGAAACCATATATTTTAACAGATGTTATTCAAAATTTGCAAAACATCTTACATTTCAACTAGAAACACCCACCGTGAAAATGTTTCAGATCGTTTCAGATTTAGATATAGCCCCCATACGAATTTCACTCCCGATTTGACTTTTTCTGCTGTAGAAACCACATATTTTAACAGATGTTCTTCAAAATTTGCAAAACATCTTATATTTCATATAGACACAGCCTCGGTGAAAATGTTCCAGATCGGTTCAGATTTAGATATAGCCCCCATACGAATTTCACTCCCGATTTGACTTTTTCTGCTGTAGAAACCACATATTTTAACAGATGTTCTTCAAAATTGGCAAAACATCTTACATTTCAACTAGAAACACCCATTGTGAAAATGAGCCAGATCTGCTGTAGAAACCACATATTTTAACAGATTTTCTTCAAATTTGGCAAAATATCTTATATTTCCATGAGAAACACCCCAGATCGGTTCAGATTTATATATATTATTATACAAATTTCGCTTCCGGCTTGATTTTTCCGCCACAGAAACCACGAAATTTTCACCGAATTACTTCAAATTGAGAACTGGAAGAACCTATTGTGAAATGGGCCACTTCATTCCATGTTTGGATATAGCCCTGACACGAATATTCTTCTCTATTTGACAAATTGAACCAGGACATATTAGCCTATGATTAGGAAACATTCAAAAATTCTTCCCGTTTTCACTTTTTTCCGAATTGAATTGTATTCTGATAGAAAGTGGAGTGTATCATATAGTCGGTACCGCCCGACTTTAGCCTTTCCTTACTGTTTTTATTTGCTTTGGTTTGGATATATAAAAAAAATACATTTTCCTGTAATGTTACTGCTCTTCTACGAAAATTGACAGCCTCTGTGGAATGGTACATAAAGTTCGGTCCTGCCGAACTTAACGCCGTTTTTTACTTGTTTTTAACTGTGACCTATATGGCTCAATTTTTTGGGGTAGCCCCCTTACAAATGTGTCCCAAAATTATACTATTATTGCACTGGAATCCACATTTTACATTAAAAGTTTATTGAATTTTACAATTCAACCAGGAATACCTAATATGAAAGTCAAAGTCCAGTTTACACTTTTACCTTTCTTGCACCCAAATCGAATCTCGATCAATTTTTGCAGACTATTATATATTTCAACTAGGAATGTGAAATGTGAAAGGAAACTATATATTATCTACACCACCATATTTGTCGTATCATAGTCGTATCTCATAGTTGACTATTTTGTATTTTTTTCCGATAATAAGTACTGTAATTTGCATTACCCATCTCAATGCTTTGGATCATATTTATCCAAAAGATGAACAGCCGAATCCAGTCAATTATTTATTTAATTCACTATTTATTACAAGTAAAATTATAATAAACTTAGACAATAAGAGCACTAGCAATTAAGGTTATCGGTCCGTCCAGTCAATTAAAATATTAATTATCTCAATTAAAAACAAGTAAGGAAAGGGGACGGGAAGGAAGCGGACGGGGACGACTACATGTTATCCTACACTTTCTACTCCACTACAATTCAAATTAAAGAGCGTTCGTCCTTGACACACAAAACGTACTTGTGGCAATTTTTGTTACGATCAGACAATAATTGCGATCTGTACTTTGATAACAAGAATAGATAGACAGACAAAAAGACAGGAGGCATGGCCAAAACGATTCAAAAAGTGATTTTAAGTCGATCGGTGTATCATATAATCGGGCTGGGCCGACTATATGATACTCTTTCTAGTCGAATACAATTCAATTCGGTAAAAAAAATGACAAACTGACATTGCTATATCGATTCAAAAAGTGATTCTAAGTCGATCGGTATAATTAACAATGGGTCTATCTCCCTTCCTTTTGGGTGTTACAAACAAATGCACAAAGACATAATACTCTCGTGAGTGTATAAATATGGGTCGCATCGGTCCTTGTTTTCATATAGCTTCCATATCTAGAAACACACAACAATTTGGATGAAATTTCACAAAACATGTTTTATTTCTAAGAAGAATGAAAAGAAACAAAACATTTAGATTGAAAGTAGGTCATATCGGGTCTTCTTTTGATATAGTTTGGAAATAAAAACCTTGGTAAGGAATGGAGAATAGAGGGTATCATGTGGTCGATTCCTGCAGGCTTTAACCTTTCCGTATTTGTTTTTGTTCTGGAGTCATCATCACTAATGACCGAAGGTCATCAAAATCTCATCATTGTGGAGGTTCGAAATGCTACGCTATAAACTGAATTAATTTAAAGAGATTCCTTTTGCTTTTTGTTTGCAATATAATTTAGGGCCACTCTAATGAACATGTTGCTTTCCGAAATGAAGATGAATGAAATGAGTAAAGAAATGTTAACCATCGCTTGAATGGAGTGCACTGCACTGTAGAAGGTTTGACCACCATTAACGAACCACTGTTGCAGACTATGAAAAAAACTACTGATGATGAATTCATGTAGACGTGAGCGTTTTCATGTGAAGCGTATAAATAAAGCGTCATGCGAGAGAAAATCAGTTTCAGCAGAGCGTGAAAGCGAAATTTATCTGTTGAAAAAAAATTATGAATAAATACATACTAGCTTAAATCCGAACATACATATGTACTATGGGTACATACATATGTATGTATGTATCGATAAGAAATATTAACTTGTTTGTTCCATCTTCACGCCTTCACGGCTTGAAAGATTTTATTGATATTTGTTACAGAAATCTAGACATAGATGTGGTTGGACAATAGTATATTCAAATTGTATAGCTAGAAATGTACACTGGGAAATGTACACGAGTAGTCGTACTTAAGTGCGTATTCGTAGCTGCAGATAATTGATCAGTGCCAATTTACTCTAATAGTACGAATATCAAAGTATCACTTTTTGTTCGTGTTTACCTGTCAGAGCAGGGTATACACCGAATTTCATTATTCTATCTACAGCCGTTTTGCTGGTACCATTTTTATCCCCTTTCGCACCACAGTTTGACGAAAGTACACATCGAATTTCTTGATATTACCTTCAGCCGAACAATTTGTATCCCTTTTTCCATTTCACCCATAAGGTACGAATTTCGAAATATCCATTTATTTTCCAAATCTACGTAGAAAACGAATTGCATGTTTATAGCATATCAAATCATGATAGCGGTAGTCTGCAGCCAAGTAATAAATGTCACCATGCCATTTGTAAATAAATTTGCATTCTATTAAATATAGATTCAAAATGGTCTTGAGCCAGGACAATATCCCAGTTCAAATCAAATATTGATTACAGACCAAAAAATACAAACGAAAAAACTAAAACAAATGAGCGTTGGCACGGCAGAAGTATTGCTGGGTAACTATACCTGCATATACACATACTTACATATGCAACTCAATGAGATGCTTGTAAGATGGCATGTGTACTTTATTACTTGGTGCGATTTTTTAAACGCAAATTCGGCAAGTGAGTTGTGATTCTCGTTCGTTTGTGAGAATCATCTCCTTATAGAGGCCGGGTTTGATGTTGAAAAGCCACTGCGAAGCCACCTGAATGAAACCTTTAGACAGGGTGGAAATCATGATAGTGGTAGTCTGCAGCCAAGTAATAAATGTCACCATGCCATTTGTAAATAAATTTGCATTCTATTAAATATAGATGCAAAATTGTCTTGAGCCAAGACAATATCCCAGTTCAAAAAAAAAACTTCATCTTCGTGGTCAAACTCGCAAATGTCGTCGATCAAATCGTATAGGCTGGGATGTGTGTAGGTAGCGTATACGTGCTGTTGATTAAGGATAATATCTCTCATACGCACTGTAGTCGGACTGACCATTAACAGAAACAGTTCTCAAAGATATATTTTTCATACCTAGACGGTGTTAAGAATCATTCCTAGGAATTTCATATGTTCTAGAAAGTTGTTTATTTAGATCTTAGGTACAATTTGGTAGTTGATTGTTTCCTGGAATTTTGAACGGTTTGCTACCGATGGACCTGAACAGGGAAAAAAGGTTAAAAAACAATGGAATTTTTAATTTTTTTTTGCGAATTTGACTTTGAAGATGAAGATTTTATATGTTCACAATTTTTGTTCTTTATGACAAGAGCTACAACTTTGCCTCAAAGAGTAGATCAAAATTCCAAACGGTTTGCAAGATATGAGCGTGTGAAAATGATCACTTTTTTGCAACAATGGCACCGAGGCCCCAAATCTTTGGTCAAAACCAGAGATACAAGCCGACCGATTTTAAGCCGACAAACCGCCGCCGCCGCATGTTTCTGCACGAGCCGCGCCGCCGCCGATTTCATCGGCTCAAATCGACTCAACCACGCCGCCGATTTCATCGACTCATATCGACTTCAACCACGCCGCCGTGATTTGACGGAGTTCTAACTCAGTCAAATCTTACTACCAAAATAGACAACCCACTTAAAATTACAAAAGAAAATATAAATGTCAACTTAGACAACCTACTGCTGTGAAATATATTGATCTTTCTTTCATTTATATAAGTCAATTCCAGTACGTGGGGTCATGTGTTCCTATAAATAACAATATCTATTGTGCTTCTTTAGTGTGTCAAAGTAGGTAGAGTATTATCGTTCTTTGGAAGGATTATGATATTCAAGAACGTCTGGCCGAATATGCCTCACATGAAAAACTGTAATTGCAAAAATATTTATTAAATTTATCCATATTATACATTTTGGGAATGGATTCCTTCTCCCAAAAAATAATTGTATGGATTAACATTTAGGGTATCCAACCGATTAAATTTTATTTGATTAATCGAATAATTTTTGTCAAATATTTGTTCGAATAATAAAAAATCATGATTTTCGAATAACGAATAATTCGAATAAATTGTCCCAAATAATCGATTAATCGATATTATAAGCTTTGCCTTAAAAAGCTAATGAAATCGTCGTATGCTTTGTATAATAAATTGATTTTGAATAGTCAGTCACATTTTTTTTTCGATTTTTGATTTGTATGCTCCACAGATATTAAAATAACGATTTATCCGACGAATTTAAAAATAGCAAAAACTGGCCAATAGCCTCGGAATTTTTTAAAATTTAAAGAATAGTAATTTCATAGAATAGTAAATTCATAGAAAAATTGAGGTTAACACCGTGATAATAAAGTCAGTTCTGTTATAAATCATATGATCCATATTCAATGGGTAACTTCTGATATTATGCTCATTTAACGGAATGTTCTTTATTTTGATAAGATATTAAGATTTTTGTCAACTTCTAATGAATTTCGAATTTGATGTTACAATTTTTAAATAAAAACAGATACATAATAAACGTTCAATATATAGTTGAACTACCCGTAAACTGCCGTGTCTTGTCTATATAACTCTAATTATTTATATTTTATTTAAGTGGACAATTGTTCGGTTAATCGAATAACTCTCGACTTCATTATTCGATTAATTGGAAATTTTTTGTTTTCAAATAAACTAAAAATCGAATAACATAAAAGTCCGAATAATTGTATACCCTAATAACAGTATTAAATTATTGGAACAATAATTTATTAACGAATATTGAACTACTTGCCAAAAAATAAAAAAAATGTTCCTTCCAAATAGGGGTATTCGAATGACGAGCCGGCAAATCAGCCGAAAGCCGCCGACCCATTTTGAACAGCGCCGCCGCCGCCGATAATTATGGTTCGGCTTGTAACTCTGGTCAAAACTGGGAGACACGGGACTTTTTATGGTATTTGATCACGTAGTTGTGTCCGTATATGGTTATATTTTTATATAGTATCTATTAGATACGTATATGGAAAATTTGCACCCCTAGCTAACGTGCGACATGTCTAAAACGTATTGGATTATTACCACGACCCAGAGAAAAGTCAATTTGGTCTCCGATTACCATTTCATTCAAGTGTCTGAAGGAAATCTGATGTTTTTCCTGTTTCTAAATAGAATTCGCTTTGCTGCCAATTGTTATGTAAAACTTAAAATATTAGCTATAAATCGATTATTTGATACAATTTACTCGAATTCATCGTTATTCGGAAATCATGGTGATCCGATCTGCCCTCGTACACTATTGGCGCTAAAGCGTTTAGCTAATATGTACAATTTCATGGAACCTTTCAGATTTATATTGTTATCACATAATAAATATTAACACAGCCGGATTTTGGGCGTTACTAATTTTTGATAGATATTTTAATGGTTTAATTAAATATCGTTACGTTAACTCAAGCGGAAGCAAAAGTGTTATTTTTAACGTTTTTTCTGCGATATTTTTAGTGTTACAACAAGTTTGAAGAGTTTAAAATTTAGCAAACTCGAAAAAATAAACTCGTGGTACATTTACGTAATTGTTAAACAATTTTTAGACATAACATCAGTAACAGCAATTAATTTTCGTTTAAAAAAGCACGAAATATCAATTTGTAATTTTGTGATGCAACGAAAATGTCCTTCCCACGGAAGGTTTTCAAAACGGCAATAAAGAAATACGCAGTAGTTATATGGACACGTATGGTTTATTTTCAAAACAGGTTTTCCTAGGTCAAATATAACATGTTTTGGTAAATTTGACTAAATACTGACGTGATATGAAGATTCTACAGCGGTAATAGTGTAAACCGAAGTTACATTGGTATGTCAGTTGAATGAACTTTGGTCATATTTAACGCTTAGTCATCCAGGTTTGGTAATAAAACATTGTCAAAGGATTGAGAGTCGCATTCGACCAACTTTAGCCTCTCCATACTCGATAGGATGGGGTATACTAAGCTTGTCATTTCGTTTGTAATATACTATCCGTCTGTTGAAAGCACGCTAGCATCTAAATGAACACAGCCAGAACGAACTTTAAGAGCTTAAAATGGGAATAGAGGGATACAAATGGTACCAAACAAAGGGCTGCAGCTAGAATAATGAAATTCGGTGTACACATCGCAGACATGTAACATAAAAAGTTTTTTTTTTATTTAAATTACACTGGCTCTTATATTTTCCACGTGACTATGCTCCTCAGAGGGGCTTGCAGCGATCGTTCGCTCGAACGAATGAGAACTATCACTCTCATTTAAAATTTAAATCAAAGACAACTGAAATTATCGGGTAAAAACATTTAGAAAATCACATATTCGCGTTTAAAATTAATATATTTATGAGTGAGCAGCATTGAATTTCTAGATTTGTATCGAATACCACAATATAGGATTCGTCAATAGATTCTCCACAGTTATATTAATTGGTCTTTCATATAGAATCACCAGTTGAATCAATTTAACGATGTATGTCTGTCCGTCTGCTGTCCATCTAAGGTCGCAATTGTTGTCCGATTGTCACAAAGCAGAAGTTTTTTTGTGGCCAAGGTATAGAATTTGGCGGAAATCGGTTCAAATTTAGATATAGCCTTCATTCAAATATCCTTATAATTTACACTAATACTGCTCTACAATACACATTTTAAATGGGATCATGACCAAATTTTCAGGATCGTGTTATATTTGAACTAGAAATAGCTAACGGGAAAGTGGACCACATGCGTCCATGTTTCGATAGCCCCCATGCAAATGTACCTCTGATTTAGCATATTACTGCTCTGAAATGCACATTTTACATTGGATCTTGGTCAAAATTCCCACACAATGTTACATTTATACTAGAAACACGTATTTTGAAAGCCAGCTATATAGGTCAATGTTTTGGTATAGCCCCCATACAAATGGGCCCCCAGTTGACACTATTATCGCTCTAGAACCCACATCTTACATTGGATCTTGATAAAATTTTGCAGATCATGTTATATTTCACTTTGATAGTGATCTATAAGGGCCCACTTTTTAATGTAGCGCCCTTACTATTTTTATACACTCCACGAGAGTATTGTGTGCATTTGTGTGTTTCCAAAAGGAAGCGAGATAGTCCCATTGTTAATTATACCGATCGACTTAGAATCACTTTTTGAATGGATTTAGCAATGTCCGTCTGTCTGTCAGTATGTCCGTACGTCCGTCTGTCTGTCAGTAATCACGATACAGGTCGCAATTGTACGTAGAAACAAATGAAACTTTGCGCAACGAAGTTCTTCGGGATAAAGACGAACGCTATTTATTTTGAAAATAATCGGTTCAGATTTAGATATAGCCCCTTACGAATTTCACTCCCGATTTGACTCTTTTTCACTCTAAATACCACATATTTTAACAGATTATCTTTAAAATTGGAAAAATATCTTATATTTCCACTTGAAACGCCCATGGTAAAAATGGGTCAGATAGGTTCAGATTTATATATAGCTCACACACAAATTTCACTCCCGATTTGACTTTCTTCGCTCTAGAAACCACATTTTTTAACAGATCTTCTTCAAATCTTGCAAAATATCTTATATTTCAACTAGAAACGCTTGTGTTGAAAGTGAGTGATCGGTTCAGATTTATATATAGCTCCCATACAAATTTCGTTACCAATTTGACTTTTTCTGCTCTAGAAACCACATATTTTAACAGATCATCTTCAAATTTGGAAAAATGTCTTATATTGCCACTAGAAATACCCACGGTGAATATGGATCACATCCGTTCAGATTTATATATAGCTCCCACACAAATTTCACTTCCGATTTGACTTTTTTCGCTCTAGAGACCACATTTTTTAACAGATTTTCTTCAAATATAGTAAAATATTTTATATTTCAATTAGAAACACCCATGATGAAAATGGGTCAGATCGGTTCAGATTTTTATATAGTCCAATACAAATTTCGCTCCCGGCTTGAATTTTTTCCGGTCCAGAAACCACGGATTTGCACCGAGTTTCTTCAAATTGAGCACAACACGTTATAGTTGAACTGGAAGATTCTATTGTGAATGTGGGTCACTTCATTCCATGTTTTGATATAGCCCCGATACAAATATTCTTCTCGATTTAACAAATCGGATCAGGTCATATTAGCCTATGATTAGGAAACATACAAAATTTCTTCCCGTTTCCACTTTTTTACCGAATTGAATTGTATTCGGATAGAATGTGGAGTGTATCATATAGTCGGCCCCGCCCGACTTTAGCCTTTTCTTACTTGTAATTATTACAGCTCTAGTATCCATAGTTTTAGAACCTACATCTTACATCGGATCTTGATAACATTTATTAGATCATAATATATTTCAACTAGGAATACCTACCGTGAACGAGAACTATCTAGGCCCATGTTTTTGGCGTTGTGCCCCCAAAAATATCCATCCGATTTATCCTACTACCGATGTAAAATTAACATTTGTCATTGGATGTTGATACAATTTTCCACATCATGTTATATTTACTATCGGAATACCGAGAGGAAATTTGATCGTATGGGTTCATGTTTTCAAATACAACAGTCCCACTAATTAAAACCTTCATATTAGCTTGGACCATATAAGTGGGCCATTATGCAAATATATTGTCACCGTTCATATGAACCATCCGATTTGTTGATAACACTCTGGATTCAACATATTACAAATAATCATGATGAAAATAATTTTTATATTTTTCACTAGGCGCAGCTACAATGAGATGGGATCACACCGACTTTGTTTGTGCAAAAAATTTTCATCAATTTTACCATATTCTTTAAATTTTACTAAAGATTAATTTATGGTATACTGTATAATTTATATGAACTATATAAAATCGTCTCATAAACAACTTGTGTTTAATAATCAAAACCTGGTATTATTAGACATTTTCTAGTGGACTGTTCATATGAAATTAATGTACCATCCAAACCATTAGGTCTCACATATGTATGTAGATAGTCACATGATGCCTGTGATTCCAAGTGTCCAATCTAGAGCACGCATCATTTCCGCTATAAGTGTGTGAAATTGTGTTAGTGTCGTCCATTGTGAAGTAGTAAATTTTTTTATTTTTTACATCGCCTACTCTAAGAAAATGTAAATAGATAGACATAAGCAAGCAATAACCTGTGACGTGGATATCTTTGAAAAATGTTCAAAGAATATCTCACATACATGTGTGGAAATCTATGTAAATATTGATTAAATTTTCCCCATTTCGATTCGTAGAACAGTAACTATTATTATATCCCCAAGCTTTAGTTGATTGAAGGCGAAAGTTATAAAATTTGACGGTTGATTGCATTTCTAAAGATTTTGTGCTGCGAGTACAGACATATGCACATACGTACACACACGCTATTTCCCATAGTGTTAGAAATTACTTTTCTTTTCAGTCACCCGTATTGTTTTATGACAAACATAAAATTAAATTTGAAAATTTAATGTTCAATCATACTGGCAACATGCCAATGGCGGGACGTACAACAATCTTTTTGACTACGATATTGCTTGGTAGTTCACGTATAACCCTAATGTTAGCTATGTTACATACATTAGGGATGTCGGTGCGGGAAAACTGTGATAAATAGTGGATTTCAGAACACAACAACTAACTAGAATTACAATTCAAATCAAATGCTAGACTTTTGCCACTTAATAATTTAATCCTCAACATAAATACCAAAAATACCGACATCGACATCCCTACTATTATGTCTTGGGGGCATTTGCTTGTAACACTCAGAAGGATCCTGGATAAACCAATCATTTATTATATGTATGTCCATGTCTGTATGCCCATTAGGAAGTATCGATTGACAACAATTTTCTTCGTAATACGAAAAAAGTTGAGAGAAAAGAAAATCCTTTAAAGAGCAAAATTGCGATAAAAGAAAACAAGTAAGAAAATGCTAATGTCGACCGGTATATTATGTTACAATAAATGCATATTTAGTCAAATTTAAAGAAATTGACGAACATATTTTGCATTATATTACTTCTGCATGTTATAACTATAATGTTTATGGGTGATTCCAACATAAATCGACACGAAAAGCGGACTTTTTGGACCCGACTCCTTTTGATTTATATAAAATTTGTTGCAGCGAATTGTTTGACGTCAATTTTGGCGTTATTCGATGTATTTTGTACTGTATGATTCGTAGGGTGGGATAATGTTCTATGGGAATATTAAGAGTTCGATTTGGATACGCTAGAACTCCATACTTTGTGAGGTTCGAAAAGAAAATCCATGAGCCAAAAATGGTGGTGGTGAGGTGATTGTAAGTGGGCACTCATAGGGGCCAAAGGCGTGAAAAAGGGGAAAATACGCAAAAAGCCGCAAATCTGACTCGGAGTCGCCCCAGAGGGGTTAACTGTAAGATCGACCCCATTAATTTTCCCTCTCGAATTTTTTTCGAACACACATACCCCTATCTCCTCCCGTTAGGGTGCTGGTATACAATTTTTTTATGACAGTTAGGCCCAAAACTGTCCCGCAGTCGCCCCTAGCTGGATTCAATGTAATAGCGATCTCCAGTAATTTCCCTTCTCCAATATTTTATCAGCCCCAATATATTCTCAGAACGTACCTACCATCTATCTTTAACCCTTAAGGTGGTCCCAACACATTTTTTTTAATTTTTTAAAGAAGGAATGGCTCAAAACTGCCCCTTGTCACCCCTAGAGGGAAGACATGTAACATTGGACCTCATAAATTGTCTCTCCGCAACATTTTCCCCAATCACACCTGTACCCTATCACCACTCCATAATGGAGCTCCCAAACAAAACCTACATTTTTATAAAATTGCTCCACCACTCTAACTGCCCCAAGGAGGTCCCTAGTGGGACCCAATATTTTCTCAGAACACACCTACTCTCCAACTGCAACCCTTAAGGTGGCTCTCCACCTCCAGGATGGGGGTATACTAACTTTGTCATTCCGTTTGTAACATCTTGAAATATCGACATGGGACCCTATAAAGTATACATATGATTGATCGTGATAAAATTCTAAGACGATCTAGCCATGTCCGTCCGTATGTTGAAAGCACGCTAGCATCTAAACGAAAGGAGCTAGGACGTCCAAATTTTGCATGAATACGTCTTCTTTTTGTAAAACGGTAGTGATAGCAAATGACCGAAATCGGCCCAACGGCAAAAATTTTTCCCTCACAAGGACTGAAAATTTCCATAATAGTCATCAAATTTTTTTTTAATATGTCTATTCATATTTGTCTGATATTTGGTATGTAGATTCCCCTCATAGTAAAAACGTGCACAACAAGGTGATTTTTATTTGTAGAGGGTGAAATGGGACAAAAAGGGATAAAAATGTTACCTATTGAACAGCAACAACCTATGACAACAGCTAGAAAGACGACATTCGGTGTGTACATTCCCCTAAATGAGTGGATACATAATATCAAAGTACATTTACCAAATTCGTAATATTACGAGATGAAACGGGAATAGAGGGATAAAAATGGTACCAACCAAACGACTACAGCTAGAATGATGAAATTCGGTGTGTACATCCCTCTAATTGCGTAGGCACGTAAAAAAAGAGCTTTTGGAAAGTCGTACTCTTAAGGGGGTAAAATAAGAAAGAGGGGAGAGCGCCCCGGTAGTCGAGCTGGTAGCGTGCTCGGCTATCAGCGTGGGGGTTGTGGGTTCGATTCCCATAAGAGGCTCTGGTCTGTCGCTGCAAAAACTAGCTACAATGGTCTTAGTTACCCCGGCTCAATCCCTGGACCCAAAATTAGAATATAAATTTACTTTGTATTGTAATTCATAATAAATAAATAAATAAAAAAAGAAAGAGGGGATAAAAATGGTACCAACCAAATGGCCGCAGCTAGAATCATTCCTCTGAACTTAACGCCGTTTTTGCTTGTTTATATTTTTATGAAAGAAAGGCCCAAAACTGTCCCGCAGTTGACCCTAGACTGACCCCGATTAGTTTTCCCTCCTCAACATGTTCCCCAAACGTATCTACTGAGGTATCCAACCCATTAAATTTTATTCGATTAATCGAATAATTTCTTTCGAATATTTGTTCGAATAATCAAAAAGTTGTGATTTTCGAATAACGAATAATTCGAATAAATTCACTCAAATAATCGATTAATCGATATTATAAAATTTCCATAAAAATCTGGCATCAGTATTATAAATTGATTTAGAATAATCCGTTGGCTTTATTTGGCGATGTTGTATATTTAACGAAGGAATTGCTTGCAACTTGATTTGAATAGATACAACGACAATCTAAACACTTGAATTAAATTTTAAATTTGAAGGAAATCTATATATAAATAAAAATGAACCTGTGTTTGTTTGTTTGTTTGTTCTTTATAGCCGCCTAAACTACTGGACCGATCCTCCTGAAATTTTCACAGCATGTTCATGCTGAACCGGTGCACACTGGTCCCAAATTCATTTTTTATGGCATTTTGCACATTTGCTAGACATATCATACACAAAAAAATAAAAATAAAATTGGGCCGATAAGACCACCCATATAAACTCAATATATAACCAACATAATAATCACCCTGTATTGGTACAGGGTGACATATCATACACAAAAAAATAAAAATAAAATTGGGCCGATAGGACCACCCATATAAACTCAATATATAACCAACATAATAATCACCCTGTATTGGTACAGGGTGACCAAAAACAAAATTTTATGAAAGCTTAAAAGAATGAAGAGTTGTTTATTTTGACAAAATGTGTTTTTCTAAACATTATTACAAAAGCATACAAATAGTATACTTTAAACTGCAATTTAAATAATTATTTCAAGAAATAAAGTAAAATGTATACATGTGTACAAAAATGTGAATGATGTTGTTTACCATTTTAAAGGTACTTTCAATACCTTTTAAATAAAATATTGATGGGTCTCGTACACAAAACTAATTCAGATATATAATCATATATATGTCTATGGCTAATCAAAAACTGTGCTAAAATAAAATGACAATTTTTGGAGTTTGCCGAAAAATTCTGACGAGATATTAATTCCACCATAAACTACAACCTCAGACGAACACTTTCACATTTACACTTTGACTCAAGTTGAGTCATACATATAACTTTTGGTCCACGACATTTATAGATTATGTTCTCTACAAATCGCAAAATTACAATACCTATGAATACTTACAAGACCACAATAATCATAAAATGTTAAATATAATTTTTCAACTACTAACTCTTGCCGTCAAGTTTCATAATATAGTCACTTTATTATTTTATTTTTAAGTCTTGGTTTTAATTAATTTGTAAAACTGCTTTATATCAAAATTAATCCCACTTTTTTTGAACCGCAAAGTTTAAGTACCATTCAGGCTTGTGGTGTTGCCACCTAATTTTCTCCAGTATATTTTCTTGATTGCTTGGAGTGTTGCCATAAAGAAAATATATACACATTTACCACTTTCTAATTTTAATTTTATTGAATTTCAGTCAAAAATGGATTTGGGGCCATAGTGCGGTGGTGAAAATAGGCTATATAAGTTTTTGATATTTTCAGTGAGCGTGGCACCTCCCACACAAATTGGGGATTTATTAGTTTTTTTATAAATTAGCATATTCGGAGTACTGTTGCAGCTAGAGCCTTGAAAATGTGTAAAAGTTCACTAATTATTAGTCTGCACAGTTGTGCCAAAAATGGGCGGTATTGGAAAAGTGGACGTGGCACCTCCCATACGAAGTTAAAACCTATTATTGGATATTGTCAGTTCTATGACACCTAGAGTGCTGAAATTTTGTGTAAGTGTACAGTTTTTGATATTTTCAGTGAGCGTGGCACCTCCCACACAAATTGGGGATTTATTAGTTTTTTTATAAATTTGCATATTCGGAGTACTGTTGCAGCTAGAGCCTTGAATTTGTGTGAAAGTTCACTAATTATTAGTCTGCACAGTTGTGCCAAAAATGGGCGGTATTGGAAAAGTGGGCGTGGCACCTCCCATACGAAGTTAAAACCTATTATTGGATATTGTCAGTTCTATGACACCTAGAGTGCTGAAATTTTGTGTAAGTGTACATCTAGCATCAATGTGCGGATGGGCGGAAAGTGGCCGTGACCCTTTCCGTACGAAAAGAAAAACATGTTTTATAGTATATTCGACACCGAGACTCCTAAATTGTTCTGTGAGTTAATTTAGTTGTAACCTGCTTAGACAATACACAAATCGACAACACAAAGATGGGGAAATTTTGATTGAAATTTTGTAAAACTACACGCTTTTGTTTGGAATTTTTAGCACAATTGTAAAGAAATGTTGCAAAAAAAGAAATATCCATTCGTCAAATGCCAACTTAAGTCAATAAATCGGAAATTATATAAATTTGTTTAGTTCTTGTGTTGTTTGATTAGTGAGCGATTTGATTCTATGTGATTTGAATGTAGTATATACGAATTCCAGCTATTCGATTAAGTAATTTGTTCTTATAAATGGAGTTTTTTATTTTGATAATTCTTTATTTTGACATTTCTTCCTTTATTCGCAGTAAACTAACGTTCAATGTTCTCCATGCAACATTTCTCTCTCTCGGGGAAGTACTTTGATTATAATTGGTACATATATTACCCATCACGAGAAAAACAAATATGCAAGCTGATTTTAATTTTACTTTTTGTTTTTTGTCTGGCGAAGCGGGCGGGGGTTCAGCTAGTATTACATAAAGATGATAGATGAATGGATTATTATTAACTGCGATTTTGAAACTATAAGCTCAAATTTGACGAGTTAATCCCGTTTATACAATTTGAACGTTCGTAAATCACACAATTATTACATGATTTCTATAAAACGTAGATAAGAAATATTTTAGCTACGAGCTATTAGCGTGCTTTTCTATAGAAACACCAAATTATAGGCTCCTGTGTCTTCCAAATTCCTCGTAATTATCGAGTGATTTTCGATGAGTTACACACTCAGAATAATAGCATTCCTAAATCTGAGTAAAATCCATACTACAATTTAGTTCATTAATTTTACTCCAGTTCAGTAAAAATTTCCTAAAAAGTAGGAAAATTAACTAAATATGAGTAAAGTTTCCCTCTTTCAAAGCCATTTACTAGAAATAGGTTAGTAAATTTACTTAAAAACATTTATTTGGATCTAATAAAAAATTCTTACAATTGAGTAAATCCATACTTATGTGGAAGAATATTTCCAAGAAATTCAGAAATTTTTTGTATGAACAAAATAAGTTTTTTCCTAAAATTAAGTAATTTTGCTTACTGAAATTGATGTCGAGTTCTTCATACATTTAAGTATTAATGAACTTAAAAAGAAGAAGCAATTCTCGTTCGTTTGCATACTTCATTTCTTACGTTTCTTATATACTTCAAGTATTATTCTAAACAACCACTGCGAAGGCGCCTCTCTTGCCTTTGTAGCAATCATGGAGTAATAGCTCGACTCTTTATGGCAGAGGTATCATGAAACTTTTGATAAATATTTCATGTTGTCATTTTTTGTATCAGTTTTGCATACTCTGAAGCAAAACCATTTGATTGATTTTTTAGTTAAATTGAACTTATTTTAAGTTCACTTTTTTTCTTGTATCAAGTAAAATTTTTCTCAGTTCAAGTAAAAATTACTTGTTTTAAGGAAAAAATCAGCAAAATTGTGCTCAGTTTATGTAAATATTTACATGATTTTAGTAAAAAATTTACTTACTTTTAGGAAAATGTCAGCAAAATTTTACTAAGATTTAGTAAAAATTTACTTGGTTTGTGTAAAAATTTTCTTATTTTTAGGAAAATTTTATTTAAATTTAGTTAACATTTGGTTTTGGAAAAATTTACTTAGATTAGGAAAATTTCACTAATATTTTACTTAGATTTAGTAAGAATGTACTTGTTGTGATGAAAAACTTACTGGAATTTTCCTCAGTTTCAGTAACTATTTACATGGTTTGAGGAAAATTGAGCTAGAATCTAGTTCAAAGCAAGTACTACTTTCAAGGAAACGTTTGAACTTGATAAGAGGAAATATTGCTTTGGCGCTATACGAATTTCAATTTTCCTAAATTTTAGTTCATTTTAATTCATTATAGGGTTCACTTTTTTCTGAGTGCAGCAACATGTCCTTATTCTGAATTTCGAACTAACCACTTGAAATAATGATAGGTATGTATGCCAGAATAGTTCAGAAATATACCATGTATAAGATTTAGGACCAATGTTATTGAATTTTTCTTGTCTATATAGAACTTCTTAATTATGTTTTATTGAGGTGGAAAATTGTTCAATTAATCGGTTAATCGAATAACTTTTGGGAACATTAATCGATTAATTGCAAATTCTTGTTTTCCGAATAAACGATTAATCGAATAATTTTAAAGTCCGAATAATTGGATACCATAATATCTACCCCGAATCACCACTCCTTAAGGGAAAAGTTGATAGACTTCCCATAATGCTTAAGGGGGCTCACATACAAAAGCAAAATTTGTATAACATTTGCTCCCAATGTTACGGCACAGCGCAATGTTATAGTCATCTATTAATGCAACGGCTCTACTCCCTCTACGCCCACTGACACTCATCCACCACAATTTTTGGCTCATGAATTTCTTCCGAACCTCACAAAATAAAGGGTTCTAGCAAATCCTCTAATGATTCGTCAACATTGACAATTTACTGTGATTCTAAAAATATATACACTAAGTTAAGTTGAATTATTGTCCACGTTCATCAGTTTTGGTTTCATCGGAAAGTTCTTGGCGTCTGCTTTAAAACGACATAGTAAGTTGTCCATATCATCTCTACCTGTACATTTTTAGTCCGATTTGTGTTTGAAAGCGCTCGTTGGAATGGACCATTACGGACCACAACTTTCTTTAATTGTTGTCTTCAAAGACCTCCTGAATCATTCTGGTTTTATGGAAAATTTGGTTAATTGTTCTTATGTAAGGATATTCAAGGATAAAAGATATTTTGAAATTTGGAACATTCTTGTTCCATCAGGGCATGGTCAATTTACTGTGTTGTTTTAAAGCTTTCCGATGATTCCTAAGCTTTTTCAAGTTATATATATATATTTCTAGAAATAAGTAAATTGCCAAATTTATATATATTCTAGCTGAACCCCCTCCCGCTTCGCCAGGCAGAAAAACAGACGGAAATTAAAATCAGGTTTCATATTGTTTTTTCTTGTGATCGGTAATATATGTACCACTTATAATAAAGGTACTTCCCTAAGATACTAAAAAATGGATATGTTCCATGGAGAATATTGAAGATCAGAACTTTAGTTTACGGCGAATAAAGAAAGAAATGTCAAAAATCAAATTGATTTTAGGTGAGTTTGATTCTCCTCCTTTCCATTAACAAAACAAAAAACTTCCTAAACTGGAATTCGAATGTACTACATTCAAAACACATAGAAAGTTAATCAAATTGTTCACTAATCAGACAACACTAAAACTAAAAAATGAATATAATTTCCATTGATTTGAACTGGGATATTGTCCTGGTAACATTTTTCCATTTTCTTGACTTAAGTCGGCTTTTGACGAATGAATATTTATTGTAACCTTTCTTTACTATTGTGCTAAAAAACAAATAAAACGTGTAATTTTACAAAATTCAAATTAAAAATTCCCCATCTTTAAAATTTCGTCAATTTGTATATTGTCTAAGCAGGTTACAAATAAATTAATAGTAAATCAACAATATACTCTAAAACAGGTTTTAATTTCGAATGGGAAGGGTCACGGCCACTTTCCGCCCATCGTTGCACAACAATTCACACTGGATCTACTAACACAAATTTTCAGCACTCTAGGTGTTATAGAACTGACAGTATTCGATAATAGGTTTTAACTTCGTATGTGAGATACCACGCCCACTTTTACAATACCGCCATTTTTGGCACAACCACGCAGGTTTATGCTAGATGCACTCACACAAAAGTTCAGCTTTGTAGCCGTAATAGAACTGAATATATTCGATAATAGTTTTTAACATCGTACGGCCCTTTTTTGGCACAACTACGCATATTGATGCTAGATGCACTTACACAAAATTTAAGCACTCTAGATGTCATAGAACTGACAACATTCAATAATAGATTTTAACTTCGTATGGGAGGTGCCACGCCCACTATTCCAATACCGCCCATTTTTGGCACAACTGTGCAGACTAATAATTAGTTAACTTTCACAAAAACTCAAGGCTCTAGCTGCAACAGTACTCCGAATATGCTAATTATAAAAAACGAATAAAACTCCAATTTGGGTGGGAGGTGAAACGCCCACTGAAAATATCAAAAATTTATAGAGCTAATTTTCACCACCGGTTCAGTATGAACATACTGTGAAAAGAACAAACAAACATTTTTATATATATAGATATATATATATGAGATTGAGGTTTCATATAATTGGTAATCATACCGAACATTCATACAACATCATGGAATTTACAGAGACTGGACTGAATTTCCGACTAATCTTTTCCCTGGGTGTGGCAATTTTGTTTATTGAGGCTAAGTCCAAAAATATCATAAATAATATAAAAATAGTATTTTTGATATTAATATTTTTATTGTTGCTGGTGATAATTTGAAAAAAAAAAATCAACAACGGAAATTCACGAATTGTTTCTAACATGAACGGTAGAGGATAGTTACTGCTTTACAGTACGCTGGACGACATTAACTAAAATCATGATATTATTTATTTCCCCATTCTATTGTAACAGCAAGTGAGTGTGGTGGATAATATTTTATTGAAGAGCCTGAAAGTATGCTAATTTTAGTTTATATTAATATGGTCCACACAGGAAAATCTTCCGGATTACATGTCACCTTTTCTTAAAACCGCAACCATTCGAGTCGGATTACATGCTCGTATACATAACCCCTCATTTTCTAAAGCGCAACGTTTTTATACACTCCACGAGAGTATTATGTCTTTGTGCATTTGTTTGTAACACCCAAAAGGAAACGAGATAGACCCATTGTTAATTATACCGATCGTCTTAGAATCACTTTCTGAGTCGATTTTGCAATGTCCGTCTGTCTGTCTGTCCGTCCGTCCATCCATCTATTCTTGTAATCACGATACAGGTCGCAATTGTAAACAGAACCAAAAGAAACTTTGCACAACGATGTTTTTCGGGATAAGGACGAACGCTAATTAATTTGAAGAAAATCGGTTCAGATTTAGATATAGCCCCCATACGAATTTCACTCCCACTCTTTTCACTCTACATACCACATATTACAACAGGTTTTCTTTAAAATTGGCAAAACATCTTATATTGTAACTAGAAACACCTGTGGTAAAAATGTGTTAGATCGGTTCAGATTTATCTATAGCTCCCATACAAATTTCGCTCCCGATTTGACTTTTTCCGCTCTAGAAACCACATAATGTATCAGATTGTCTTCAGATTTGGTAAAACATCTTATATTTCCACTAGAAACACCCATGGTGTTTCTGAAATTACCACTGAAATTACCAATACATTTTATTACACAGTGCAACACGAAAAAAAATAACCATATACGGACACCGCTACATGATAAAAGACCAAAAAAAAAGACCCGTGTTTTTTTTTCCCCCAAAGTCATGCACTTTTTTTTATGGGCCCCCAGAGATTTGAGGCCTCGGTGTAATTTTTGGAAAAAAGTGATCATATTCTCAGGCTCATATCTTGCAAACCGTTCGGAATTTTGATTTACTCTCTGAGGCAAAGTTCTAGCTCTTATCATAAAGAACAAAAATTGTGAACATAACATCAAGGTCAAAATCGCAAAAAACTTAAAAAAATTCGAAGTTTTTTTGATTTTATATGTTCACAATTTTTGTTCTTTATGACAAGAGCTAGAACTTTGCCTCAGAGAGTAAATCAAAATTCCGAACGGTTTGCAAGATATGAGCCTGAGAATATGATCACTTTTTTCCAAAAATTACACCGAGGCCTCAAATCTCTGGGGGCCCATAAAAAAAAAGTGCATGACTTTGGGGGAAAAAAACACGGGACTTTTTTTTTGGTTTTTTATCATGTAGCGGTGTCCGTATATGGTTATTTTGAAATGACTTCAAAAATGTTGCACAGTGTTATAAACTTAATATTTGGTTGGATAATACTCTCCACTAGAGACATAAAACGCTCAATTGGAATAGCATATCATTAATTTTGAGTTTCATGCAAGAAATCGGGCACATTTTTGGGTTTTATAGCCATAATATGTTGTTAAAGACCATTCCGTAGATTCTCAATAGGATTGAGATCCGGTGACTGTTCTGCACCATTTTTAAAAATCTATCCTGTTCAGCACCAAACAGCTCTTCACTGGCGTCAAGTGTGTTTAGGTTGGTTGCCGTGCATAAAACGCCACTTAATTGGCATGTTTTTATCTGAATATGTTGTCATAGTATCAACAAGTAGATTTTTGTAAATATACTGATTCATTAGTACATCGATTTTGTGTATCGGGCCAACGCCGTGTGCAGAAAACGCAGTATACACCAACAGATTTTCGATAACAAGCTATACCGTCTCATATTTTTACTTCGGGTTGTGCTGCATGTTTGGAGGGCACAATTTGTATTGTTTTCTATTAGATCCGAACCGACATGTGTTCGATTCGCCAATCCAGGCGATTTTTCCCATAAATCTTGGATTTTTCTAAATGCTCTTGAGCAAATGAAATTTGACACTGTAAGTCATTTTTTGATACGTGTGGCTTCTGTTGAACAATGCATCCAAATAATTTTTTCATTGGTTCTTCTTCTTATGGTTCTTGAGGAAATGCTAATGTCAAATTTGGCCGAAAGGTCTCTCTGAGTCACAGTTGAGCTTTTAAATAGATCTGCTACGCAGGTTCTATAAATTAAAAAATTCGATTTATTGGTTGTCTTTCCTGGCGTAGGACATTGTGCGACATTTTTGAAGCTCCCATAAGTGCCAATATGGGTTAGTATATTGCACACTATCTGTCTGGATCAATTTGGAATGTTTGAAATATCCCCAGCGGTACTTCCACTGTCGTTCAATTGCATAATAACCTGACGCTGTGCCTCAATGCACCATTTTCCTTTATCAATGTCTAATTATAAATTTTGGTTAAATAATGAGTACAAATTACCCATACATATAATTTAAACGCAAAAAGAGACAGAAAATAACAACTTTTATCAAATGTGCTAAATTTATGTCCAGCCCAGATTACGAATTGCTTGCAAAAACATGATAGTACGAAAAAAAGCCCACAAAAGAATACGAAAAAAGTTATTGGGCTTACTGATCACACCATAAGCAACACTATAAAACAAATATTTTGCGCAGAGTAATTAGAGGGATGTACGCGCCGAATTTTATCATCATATCTGCAGCCTTTAGGTGGTACAATTTGTATCCCTCTGTTCCCATTGTATCCCTTGAAAGTACGAATTTAAGAAAACCATTTATTTTTCCCTTATATCCATCCCTTTTATCCCTTTATACACATTTTACCCCTTAAAAGTACGAATTTGAAAAAAAGTTGTATTATGTATCTACTCAATTCGAGGAATGTACACAACGAATTTCGTATTTCTAACTGTTGTCGTTTAATACCATTTACAATTTCTATCCCTTTTCGCCGCATTTCACCCCCAACGAATTATAATCACTTTTATTTTAGGGGGAATGCGCATATCCAATTTCAAGTAAGGACAAGGAGACATATTGAAAAATATGCTTAAATACTGCAAAATATTAGGGGTTATCATGGGTATTTTTAGTTCTTGTGAGGGAAAATTTATTCCCTTTTGACCGATATCGCCCAGTAGCAATCATAACCAATCTACGACTATAAGACACATTTATGGAAAATTTGGTCATCCTAGCTCCTATCGTTTATATGCTAGCGTGCTTTCAACAGACGGATAGATCGTCTTAGAATTTTATGATGATCAATAGGGTCTCATGTCTATATTTCAAGGTGTTACAAACGGAATGACAAAGTTAGTACACCCCCATCCTGGAGGAAAGGTCTATATCGCATATGCATAGTAATTATCTCGTAGTACAGTTTGCAGTAGAAGGGTCAGTCTATATCGCATATGCATAGTAATTATCTCGTAGTACAGTTTGCAGTAGAAGGGTCAGTCTATCATACTAAAGCGGTTTTGAAAAATTACAATATTTCGTGTGACGAAACTAGTCGATCGGTTGGTGTGTGTGGTCCCCTTGAATATCTTTTTCATCCACCTTATTTTCAAGTCATTTGATTTACATTGAAAAACTTCACCATAAATCGGCAATAGCGTATATTTTGGAAATTAGCCAAAAGATGACTATTTTTATACCCTCCACCTAAAGATGGGTTATGTTTATTCACTTTGTCTTTCCTTTTGTAACACCTAGAAATATTCATCGGAGACCACACAAAGTATATATATTCTGCGACGTGATTCTAAGACAATCTAGCCATGACAGTTTGTCCATCTGTCTGTTGAAAGCACGAAAGCCGCCGAACGAAATGAGCTAGGAAGTTCAAATTTTCCCTAAATGTGTCTTAAAAAATGTTATTTAGATTACACTACTCAACAAAATGAAAAAAATTTCATGTACTCCGGATGCGATAATTTTTTCTGTGTAGATAACCTTGACATGAGCTCGAAAAACGCAATAAAAATTTTTTTTCGTTTGGTTTTTTTTATTTTTTTTTTTTAAATTTTAAAAATTTTTTTTGGTTAATTTGTTTCGTCCGGCATAACTCGGGAATTACTAGCCCGATTTAATTGAATTAAATTTTAAAAAATTTAAAATTACAATTCCCTTAATCTGTTCATATATTGTTTTCCTATACAAGCAACAGTTTCCAAGTTAAAAATGAATATATAAAGGAAAAAACTTATTTTTTGCCTAAAGATTTAAATTTTTTTTTTTTTTTAAATCCATAAAAAATCCAAAATGAAAAAAAATGTCAAATCTTATTACTTTTACGTAAAGTCACATAACCTATGAGCAAAATGAGACAAAGATCATGAAAATCGATGCACGCGTTTCGCTTTTATTCGCAATTGAGTAAAGGTATGAATTTCAAAAATTTAAAAATTTTTTTTTGGTTAATTTGTTTCGTCCGGCATAACTCCGGAACCACTAGCCCGATTTAATTGAATTAAATTTTAAAAAATTTAAAATTACAATTCCCTTAATCTGTTGATATATTGTTTTCCTATACAAGCAACAGTTTCCAAGTTAAAAATGAATATATAAAGGAAAAAACTTATTTTTTGCCTAAAGATTTAAATTTTTTTTTAAAAAATCCATAAAAAATCCAAAATGAAAAAAAATGTCAAATCTTATTACTTTTACGTTTTTTTTCTTTTATTCGCAATAGAGTAAAGGTATGAATTTCAAAAATTTGCTCGACATATGCACAAATTTGTCTATGGTAAGGTTTTTTCTTTTTTATTACAAAAAAATTAAAATTTGTTGGGTGACAAAAATATATGACTTTAAATTAAA
Organism: Polietes domitor; assembly: GCA_947397865.1. Lineage (NCBI taxonomy): Eukaryota > Metazoa > Arthropoda > Insecta > Diptera > Muscidae > Polietes > Polietes domitor. The sequence goes on from OX377618.1 coordinate 139,569,747, forward strand.
AAACAATTCGATATATGTACAAAAAATTATCCTAAGGATATCAACATTAATTAATTATAAAAAAGTTTAAAAAAAAATATCTAAACACAAAAATAAAAACCTTCAAATTAAAAATAATTATGTGCTTTTGTCTTTCTTTTATATTGTTTTGGGTCTGTTTCTCTTATCAGGAACCAGATATAGTCCCCCATCATAGCTTCGTTCCAAAATCCTTGGTATCGGTGCTCAATTTCTTTCATTTGCTGATGAAAACGCTCACCATGCTCGTCACTCACATCGCCCAGGTTGTCCGGAAAGAAGTCCAAGTGCGAGTGTAGAAAATGTATCTTAAGCGACATATTTGCTCTAATTTTTTTATAATTTTGGAGTAGTTGTTCGACGATCTCTCTGTAATTTGAGCTTTTGTTGTTTCCAAGAAATCCGGAAACAATTTGCCGAAATGAGTTCCAAGCTGCAGCTTCATTTGGTGATAAAATGTGCTCAAACTGTTGGTCTTGCAACAACTTTTTAATTTGCGGACCGTCGAAAACGCCTTCCTTAATCTTTGCTGATGAAAGGTGAGGAAAAATGGTTTTTAAATAGGCGAACGCTTCGCCATCTTTGTTGATAGCTTTCACGAAGTTTTTTATGAGTCCGAGCTTTATGTGAAGAGGTGGGAGAAAAACATTTTCCTTTTTTATGAGTGGTGTATATTTCACGTTGTCGCTGCCGGGGATGAAGTTAACTCTTTCTGTCCAACTCCTCCTGGTGTAATGATGTTGACGATCGCGGCTGTCCCAAAGGCAGAGAAAACAACAGTACTTTGTGAATCCACCTTGTAATCCACAAAGGATACCGATAACCTTAAGGTCGGCACAAACTTTCCAATCGTGCCTCTCATAGTTAATGCACTTTAGTAGATTGTCCATGACTTCGTATGTTTCCTTGGTGTCAACGGCATGAGCAATTGGAATCGAAGGTTTCTTGTTGCCGTTGTGCAGTAAAATTGCTTGTTTCTGTCGATGAAAAGACGCCACTCTCCTGGATCGTAAGAGTACCCGAGTTCACCAAATAATCCGGGAATGTCCTTACAAAAACAGATGTTGTCTTTTTTTGTGTAGTACCTTGCGTATGGTTCATGACGCTTCCTGTAGATTGTTGTCACCACACCAGGAGCCAAGAAACCGAACTGTTGCATGCGCGATGCATGCAACTCTGCATCTTCCTTGGAGAGTTTCAATTATCTAACCCAATCGTTCAGTTCTGCTTGGGAACATAAGCGTTGACCTCCATGCAATGTATATGTTGACTCGCATTCTGATGTGGTTTCTACTGTCTCCGGATCTGATGTTGGATGTATCGCCTCATTATTAGATGCCCATCTTGAAACGGACGGTTGCGGGTCCACTAGTTCTTCGCAAAATGGCACTGGAAAATTCACTGTTGAAACAGCAGCGTAAGTCCATCGTATATTTTTTCCCACGCCTGTTTTTTTGCTAAGACAGAAGTAGCAATCTGTTACATGGCAAAGCGGAGCTCTCCAAAGCATTGGCATGATGATTCTCGGCTGTCGTCTGAAAGAATTTCAATAATAAGTTATATATGTTCTTGAATTTCGTAATCTACACTTACCTTGAGTCAGCTAGCTGTACGTAGCACCTTGGACATAGAGCACTTGGTGTCCACCGCTCATCTATGTTTGAGACCTTTAAATTGAAGCTCTCTTCAAATGAATCTCTCAATTTAGATGAAAAACAACGCTTGTTTTTTTTCAGAAACGTATTCTCCGCACACGTAACAAAAATTACTTGGATTGGTATTGCATTCAAATCCTCGCGAACGTTTGCTCATTTTAACTATCGCGTTCGTCGACACTTGTTGAATGAGTAAAATCGATCAATGAAGACCTATTTATACTGTGTATTGTTTAGTATTTTACTGACAGGTACTTATATATGGGTGTATATTTTTTTAAGGTGGCTACATACCTGTTTCACCATGTGTGAGTCTTAAATTTTCCGAATAATGACCACCCTTAAATGTGGGTTGCATTTCTGTAAAAAAATCATACAGGTAGCCAACGGAAAACCCAAATAATTAAAAAAGTCCCCTTTCCTTTTTTCCTTTTAATTGTTCACGCACATTTCGAGTTGGATTATAAGATGTTGTGCCAAATTTAAAGTAAATCGGGTACAATATGTGGTTTCTAGAACGAAAAATGTCAAATCGGGAGTGACATTTGTATGGGGGCTATATCTAAATCTGAACCGATCTTACCCAATTTCTGCATAGGTGTTTCTAGTTGGATTATAAAATTTTGTGTCATATTTAAAGAAAAGGGGGTACAATATGTGGTTTCTAGAGCGGAAAAAGTCAAATCGGAAGCGACATTTGTATGGGGGCTTTATCTAAATCTGAACCGATCTGGCTCATTATCACCGTGGGAGTTTCTAGTTGAAATATAAGATGTTTTGCCAATTTTGAAGAACATCTGTTAAAACATGTGGTTTCTACAGCAGAAAAAGTCAAATCGGGAGTGAAATTCGTATGGGGGCTATATCTAAATCTAAACCGATCTGACCAATTTTCACTATAGGTGTTTCTAGTTGAAATGTAAGATGTTTTGCCAAGTTTGAAGAAAATCTGTAGTAATATGTGGTATCTAGCGTGAAAAGAGTCAAATCGGGAGTGAAATTCGTATGGGGGCTCTATCTAAATCTGAACCGATTTTCTTCAAATTAAATAGCGTTCGTCCTTATCCCGAAAAACTGTGTTGTGCAAAGTTTCATTTGGTTCTGGCTACAATTGCGACCTGTACTTTGATTACAAGAATAGATGGACAGACGGACGGACGGACGGACATTGTTAAATCGGTTCAAAAAGTGATTCTAAGTCGATCGGTATAATTAACAATGGGTCTATCTCGCTTCCTTTTGGGTGTTTCAAACAAATGCACAAAGACATAATACTCTCGTGGAGATTATAATGAACCAGGATCTTTACCGCTCTCTTCGGTGCGGCAATGGATCGGATCAGGATCCATTGAGATGCTCCTACACTGAAAGAATTTTCCTTCTTAATATTTATGAAGCGATTTCATAAAAGGTTTTTCATAAATTTAGTGAATTAATATGTATGAAAAATTCATAAATAAAATGAAACTAAATAAAATAAAATTGTTAAATTAGTGAAACTTAGCTTCATAAGAAAGACAAAAGTTCATCGAACGAAGAACTGCATTTCATAGTGTCTAAGAAATGTTTCATAAATTCTATGACATTTTTGATTGATTTGTGATTTATGAGACACGTTTCATACATTTTATGAAGTGTTTCTTTGGCGACTCTTTAATGAAAATGTTCACTGAGGTTAAGACAAAATCATAAATAGTATGAAGAATGAAAAAGTGTCATAAATAATAATAATTTATACTGATGTTTCCAATATAAACGAAAAAAGCAAAAAAAGATCTGACTTGTTGACTAACCAATCAAACATCATTGCGAGAGTGTTTGCAATGAGTATGTCTTTGTTCTTGTGAAACAAAGCTGCACTAATTTAACAATTTTGTTTTATGAAATGTGAAAAGTTTATGAAAAAATTGTGTGAAACATTTCATTTTATTTATGAATTTTTCATACAAATTAAGAAAAATGCACTAAATATTATGAAGGAAAATTCTTTCAATGTACTGATTGAAAATTGTGTTCTGAACATTTATTGCTCACATAGTTGACTTGCTCAGTCCAAGATATATTGAATCTAACTCCCGAGTAGACATGGAACACAAGACTACGAGAGCACTTGGCGGTGCAAATTGTCTTAATTACCATACATATATATCACCATATAAATATATGGGGTGCGCTGCCAACCGGCTGTAGCTGGAATCATGCAATTCCCAGAGCTCGAGAGGGATAATGTTGTTCCCTAACAAGACTTAAGATATAATCAATGGTACGTAATATAAATGTATTTGAGAACATTTTTTAAGATTGCTGTCTTTATTTTAATAAGTATAATACTACATAACTGCTTTAAATTATTTTTGCCATGAATAATTCATAGATTAGATTCATAGATTCATTCAAATTTCATTGGACATTTAACTTAACTTCTGTGTCGGTCCATTATTTATTATGCAGCAAAGATCCCAAAACTTTTAAATTTTATTTATATTTTCTGCACAATACGTGTAACACAATTCCAATTATTTGCGTTGTTAATAAACATTGAGAACGAAATTCACCGCAGATTTGTAGTCAACTCTTTTTAATTAACTTACTTTGCCATGAGTATAAATAAATCCACACAATTTTCTGCAAATAATCAGCTTCATTCGCCCGGTGGTGCTTGTGTTAATTAGAAATAAAGTCCAACGTGAAAATTAATGGCAAATTATAATATGTAATTAAATCTTGTGAATGTTTTTATTTACAGTAGCTAATAGAAAATATATATAAGTACGTTCTGTGGCATACGGATATAGGCAACTCCTAGGTATTGGACATTTCAGTTCATTTTGGGTTATAGCCACAGTTCGTGCCAAAGCCGAACTTTATTTATTTCTTAAAGGATTTGCGTATTAATTAGTTTTGAATTGGACTTTGATTATACTCGATACAAGAGCTATTATTATGCATTATATATATATATATATATATATATATATATATATATATATATATATATATATATATTAGCTCATTAGCAAAATAATAAATTTATAAAATTGGTAAACAAAATTGTTGAAATTAATAAAATTAAATTAAATAAAAACAAGTAAAGTAAGGCTAAAGTCGGGCGGGGCCGACTATATAATACCCTACACCACTCCCTGCGTATATAGCTCGCTCTGATTACTAAACCCAGGTGTTTCATGGGTGCAATTTTATGTAGTTCGTATAAATTATTCAGTATATTATACATTAATCTTTAGTCAAATTTAACGAATATGGTAAAATTGATGAAAATAATTTACATTATGTTACTCATTCATATGATGGGCCCATATACAAGCAAAATCGGTGTCATGCCATCACATTGTAGCTGCGCCTACTGAAAAATATAACAATCATTTTCATCAAGATTGGTTGTAATAAGAGTGTTATCAATAAATCGGAAGGTACATATGAGCCGTGACCATATATTTACGTAATGGTCCGCTTATATGGTCCATGGTAATATGAACCCAGAAAAAAAATTGGAAGTTCCGTAGGAATCACATTTTAATCGTATCTCAAAATCCAAATGTGCATTTCATGCAAATGTGAGGAAGTTCATTAAAAACTTCCAAAAAAGTCTATTATATGTTAATATCCCGTAATATTTTACGAATAGCAATTTCGCAATTGAATGGGAACGAATTTTTACTATGGAAGATTTTATTAAAATTTGGCGGCAGGTCTATCACAAAATTTGGGGCCTGTGCCACAAACATGGGCCTATACAGTTCTGATTTACGGTAGGTATTCCTAGTTGAAATATATCATGATCTGCAACATTTGATCAAGACCCGATGTGAGGTGAAGGTTCTAGATCGGTAATAGAGTAAAACGGTGCCCCATTTGTATGGGGATATACCCATATATGGAGCCATGTATCTGACTTTCATAGTAGCTGTTTCTAGTAGAAATATAACATGATCTGCAAAATTTGATAAACATCTGATGTAAACTACGGATTCTGGAGTGGTAAAACTAGAAAATGGGGGCCCATTCGTAAGGCCGTTATATTTAAAAGTGGAACATTAAAGATCACTTTCAAAGTTAGTATTCTTATTTGATGATCTGCAAAATATTATCAACATCCAATGTAATGTGTGTGTTCTAGGGCTGTAATAATAAATATTGGGGCCCATGTGTACGGGCGCTACATTAAAAAGTGGGCCCCTATAGATTACTTTCACAGTTGGGGGATATTTGTATGGAGGCTATGTCTGAATCTGGACCGATTTCCTCCAAATTCAATACCGATGGTCGTTGGTAAATAAATGATCCAATTTTACGGCAGACAAATACAAATTATACAGTAGTAATAGGATGAATCGGACCGACATTTCAAAGGGGGCCTATAACAACACTTGGGGCCCTATCCAAAACATGGGCCTATATATTTCTCATTAACGGTAGGTATTCCTAGTTGAAATATATCATGATCCGATGTAAGACGTATATTTTAGAGGTGTAATAGAGTAGAATGGGGCCCATTTGTATGGATGTTATACCAAAATGTGGACCCATATATTTGACTTCTATAGTATGTATTCTTAGTTGAAATATAATATAATCTGCAAAATTTGAAAAACTTCCAATGTGAAAGTAGGTGTTCTTTTTTGAAATATAACATGATCTGCAAAATTTTATCAAGATCCAAAGTAAGATGTGGGTTCTAGAGCAATAATAGTGTAAACAGGGGCCCATTTGTATGTGTGGAAAATTTGATCAAGATCCGATATAAAATGTAAATTTTAGAGAAGTAATATTGTAAATCGGAGGTACATTTGTGTGGGGGCTATATCAAAACAGAGACCCATGTGGTCCACTTTCCCGTGAGCTGTTTCTAGTTCAAATATAACACGATCCTGAAAATTTGGTCATGATGAGTAAATTATGTGTAAGTTAAAATGTGTAAATTATCTGAACCTATTTTCCCCAAATTCAATACCCATCGTACTTGGCCAAAAATAAGTAACCTCTGCCAAATTTCATGACAATCGGACCACAATTGCGACCTGTAGAGTACGAACAAGCTTAGACGGACGGACGGACAGACAGACATTGTTAAATCGATTCAACTGTTGATTCTAAGCCTATCCGTATACTTAAAGGTGGGTCTAGCTCTATTATTTCTTGGTGTTACAAACATTTGGCGCGAAACTAACTTATAATACCCTTGCCCACATAGTGGTGTAGGGTATAACAAGTGAGGAAAGGCTAAAATCGGCCGGGCCGACTATATGATACCTTCCATATTTACCCCATTACAATTGATAAATTAAAATTAAAATTTGTATGGGAGCTAAATATAAATCTGAACTGATCTGACTCACATTCAACAGAGATGTTTCCTGTTAAAACATAAGGTGTTTTGCCAACTTTGAAGACAATCCAATAAAATATGTGGTTTCTAGAGCGGAAAAAGTCGAAATCACATATTTTAACAGATCTTCTTCAAATTTAGCAAAATATCTTATGTTTCCACTAGAAATATCCATGGCGAAAATGGGTCAGATCGGTTCGGATTTATATATAGCTCCCACACAAATTTCACTCCCGATTTGATTTTTTCCTTTCTATAAACCACATATTTTAACATATCTTCTTCAAATCTTGCAAAAAATATATATAACTAAAAACATCCATAGCGAAAATGGGTCAAATCGGTTCAGATTTATATATAGCTCCCATACAAATTTCGTTCCCGGTTTGACTCTTTCTGCCCAGAAATCACGTATTTTCACCGAATTTCTTCATATTGAGCATAACTCGTTATACTTGAACTGGAAGAACCTATTGATGAAGTGGGCTACTTTTATTTTCAATTCATTTATTTAGGATATTATATATACAACAATATAAAATTTGCCTCAGCGTCACTTGGACATTATAGAGGCGAGCTTCATTCCATGTTTGGATATATGCCCGATACAAATATTCTTCCCGATTTGACAAATTGGGTCAGGTCATTTTAGTCTATGATTAGGAAACATACAAAAATCCTTCAAAAGTGATCTAAGTGGAAAATGTAGCTGTTTTCATTCTAAGAACTATGAAATGTCACACGAGGGGTCAAAGTGCGTGGCAAAAAAAAAAATAAAAATTATTTTTGAAATCAATTATCTTTAATTTTAGGGGGTGATCAGCGCAAGTTTATTTATTTGTATAGGGTGCGACCCGGTCTAGGGGACACCTTACCATTTTATCCCCATGGGAAAAATTCGCTCGCATTCACTTGTGAAAATTCAATTTTAAAATGTTACGGGATATTAACATTTTATCAAATTTTGGGAAGTTGCTCAACATAACTTCCTCAAATGCGGGAAATATGCAAATTAGAATTTTGGGATGCGAGTAAAATTTGCTTGGTGCGGTAGTACTTTAATTTTTTTGGCTGGGTTATTATAATATACACCGTCAATGAATTGAAATCCTTATTTTGCTAAAGCTACTTACCTGAGAGGACGCTCAGGGGAGAAAAATTTATATTGAGATATTGGAGCCTTCGTAGACGTAGAGACGTTTCTAATAATTAAAAAAATGACAATCGACAATGTCATAGAATTTCGCCTAATGTCCTGGATTATTACCGTGCTAAACTGCATGCATAGTACATGTACTGTAACCGTGTTCCACTGTAAATGTAATGCATAGTAATGCATTACTGCTTCTAAGCCGAATCTATGCCAGTGAAAAAAAAATAAAAATCTATGTGTAATTATGTATTTGTAGGTATATATGTGTATACAATGTATATTATTAATTTATTCATGTTTATAGTAAGTTGATAATTGATGCACTTTCATGTTGCAGTGGAAAAAATTAAAAATCTATGTGTAATTATGTATTTGTAGATATATGTATACAATGTATATTATTAATTTATTCATGTTTATAGTAAGTTGATAATTAATGCACTTTCATTTTTCTTAGAATGATAAACATAGTAATTACAACATTCTAGCTGCAGCCGTTTGATTGGTACTATTTTTATTTTTTGTCTCGTTTTCCCAAAAAGTAAAAAATAAACAAGTAAGGAAAGGCTTAAGTCGGGCGGGGCCGACTATATGATACACTCCACATTCTATCCGAATACAATTCAATTCGGTAAAAAAAGTCAAGCCATGAGCGAAATTTGTATGTGAGCTATATGTAAATCTGAACCGATCTGACCCATTCTCACCATGGCTGTTTCTAACTGCAATATAAGATATTTTGCAATATTTTATAGAGTGGTAAAAGTGAAATCGGGAGTGAAATTTGTGTGCGATCTATATATAAATCCGAACCGATCTGACCCATTTGCACCATGGCTGCTTCCAGTACAAAAATAAGATATTTCTCCTAATTTGAAGACAATCCTATACAATATGTGGTTTCTGGAGCCGAAACAGTCAAATCGGGACGAAATTTATATGGGAGCTATATAAATCTGAACCGATCTAACACATTTTTACCACAGGTGTTTCTAGTTAAAACATAAGATGTTTTGCCAATTTTGAAGAAAATGTGTTGTAATATGTGGTATCTAGTGTGAAAAGAGTCAAATCGGGAGTGAAATTCGTATGGGGGCTATATATAAATCTGAACTGATCTGACCTATTTTCACCATAGGTGTTCTTAGTTATACACTACACCGCTTCGTGCCAAATGTTTGTAACACCAAGAAATAATCGAACTAGACCCACCTTTAAGTATACCGATCGGCTTAGAATCACCAGTTGAGTCGATTTAACGATGTCTGTCTGTCCGTCCGTCCGTCTGCTGTCCATCTAAGCTTGTTCGCACTCTACAGGTCGCAATTGTTGTCCGATTGTCATGAAACTTGGCAGAAGTTATTTTTCCTGGCCAAGGACCATCGGTATTGAATTTGGAGGAAATCGGTTCAGATTTAGATATAGCCCCCATACAAAAGTCGCTCCCGATTTGACATTTTCCGCTCTAGAAACGACATATTGTACCCGATTTTCTTTAAATTTTGCAGAACATCTTATAATCCAACTAGAAACACGTATGCACAAATTGGGTAAGATGGGTTCAGATTTAGATATAGCCCCAATACAAATGTCGCCCCCCGATTTCACTTTTTCCGCTTTAGAAACCACATATTGTAACCGATTTTCTTTAAATTTTGCAGAACATCTTATAATCCAACTAGAAACACGTATGCAAAAATTGGGTAAGATCGGTTCAGATTTAGATATAGCCCCAATACAAATGTCGCCCCCCCCCCCCCCGATTTCACTTTTTCCGCTTTAGAAACCACATATTGTACCCGATTTTCTTTAAATTTGGCACAGCATTTTATAATCGAACTAGAAACACCTATGCTGAAACTGGGTAAGATCGGTACAGATTTAGGTATAGCCCACATTCAAATGTCGCTCCCGATGTGACTTTTTCCGCTCTAAAATCCACATATTGTACCCGTTTTTCTTTAAAATTGGCACAACATATTATAATCCAACCTATGGTGAAAGTGGGTAAGATCGGTTCAGATTTAGATATCGCCCTCATACAAATGTTGCTCCAGAATGTTTAACCAATTTTGACCAAACTTTACATATTATATTTCACCAATCATCAAATTTTGCTGATCATGGTATTTTTCAACCAGGAATACCTACCGTGAATGAGAAATATATAGGCCCATGTTTTGGACCAGGCCCAAAATGTAGTTATAGGCCCCCTTTGAAATGTCGGTCCTATTCATCCTATTACTACTGTATAATTTGTATTTGTCTGTCGGATAATTGGATCAATTGCCATATTATTATGACTAAAGATGAATTTAAAGTATAATTTATATGAACTACATAAAATTGCTCCCACGAAATAAATGGGTTTAGTAATCAAAGCGAGGTACATACGCAGGGAGTGGTGTAGGGTATTATATAGTCGGCCCCGCCCGACTTTAGCCTTTCCTTACTTGTTTTAATATAGGATGTTTTATCAAATCTGAAGACAATCTGTTACAATATGCGGTTTCTGGAGCAAAAAAAGTCAAATTGGGAGCGAAATTTGCATGGGAGCTATATAAAAATCTGAACCGATCTGACCTCTTTTCACCACAGGTGTTCCAAGTTTAAATGTAAGATGTTTTGCCAATTTTGAAGAAAATGTGTTGTAATATGTGGTATCTAGAGTGAAAAGAGTCAAATCGGGAGTGGAATTCATATGGGGGCTATATCTAAATCTGAACCGATTTTCTTCAAATTAAATAGCTTACGTCCTTGTCCCGAATAACTTCGCTGTGCAAGTGTCATTTGGTTCTGGCGACAATTGCGACCTGTATCGTGATTACAAGAATAGATGTGCAGAGAGACGGACAGTGCAAAATCGATTCATAAAGTGATTCTAAGTCGATCGGTATAATTAACAATTGGTCTATCTCGACTACTTTTGGGTGTCACAAACAAATGCACAAAGACATAATACTATCGTGGAGTGTATAAAAAAATATTGAGTTTAAGAGGAATCTATCCTTACCAAATTTTATGATTCTCGGTGCCGTCGTTTGGTCGGTACCAATTTTGTCCCTAAAAGTAGGAATATTGAAAGATCACTTTATTTGTGGAGTTTACAGTCGTTTGATTGGTACAATTTTTATTCCGTTCTTTCCGTTTCCCGTAAAAGTAATCTTTTGAATATTTTCATTTCCACCGTGTATGTGTACGACTTGAGGGATTGTGGTTTGTTTGGTACCATTTTTATTCCCTTTTTCCCCATTTCTCTCTCTGAAAGTATTGATCACGTTGTGACGCGCATTCCCGCTATAAAAGGACTGAATTTACCATATGTACCACGTAAAGACAAAGAAATCTTCAACAAATTTTCGTAAGTACTTCAAATATTAGGAGCAATTTCGAATTTATTTTAAGAATTTGCGGTAAAACAAAAATAAAGTCATCACAAAGTAAAACGATTTATCAGTGATGAAAAAATTACTAGAATTGCAGAATTCCCAAAGTGGGAAACTGTGTTCCAAAATTTTTGGATTTTTACTAAAACGGTCGCCTTTATTTATCGCTTTGTTTTGATGAATTTTAAGTATTTTTGTTGGACATCAAATTCGAAAATTTTCTAATGTCATTAAATAATGGAACATCATCAACAATTTTCAGTACAGCTCAAAATCCAAACCAAAAACAAGTCACGTTGTGGATGCATTGGCTTCTCAATAGTCGCGTTTGGGTTCAATGAACCTCATATGCGGCAATTTTGCTTATTAACATAGCCACCGAGATGAAAATGAGCTTCATGAAGGCTGAAGTGAAGGCCGATCCTTTCTCGAAAATTTATTTTTTTTACAGTTTGCGTTAAAGACTCAATACTTTGGGAGTACGTTTTTAATATTTCCCAATTTTTTTTGAGAGTATAGCGTTCCATTTTGCAAATGTCAAACATAAACCTGCAAAAAAAACAAGTAAAAGGCGCTAAGTTCGGCCTGGCCGAAGCTTATATACCCTCCACCTCTGAGTGCATTGCACAGTATTACCAGCAGATTAGAGGTTGTCGACTATACTTAGAAGTGCGGTACCATAATAGCAAAATTGTGATATATTTTATGCACAATACGATATTCGTTCACGTTTTCACACTATAAGACATACTTATGCGCATTCTTTTATATAAATAGTGATTCTTCAATATTCATTCCCTTGCTACAATTTCTTGATACCAATTACAGCCTAAATGTCTGTACCATTTTGGTAGGAAAAGTTGTAATATTGAAGATTCAATATGTTTCAGTGTGGAATGTACACACCTAAGTTCACGATTTTAGCTACAGCCGTTAACATGGTACCAGTTTCACTCCTTTTATCATTTCACACTAACAGTACGAATTCAGATTTTTTTTCTAAATTCGTACCTGTCTTATCTACGCAGTCAGACAAGTGCATATACAGGGTTTTCCAACAAGAGGTGTTATTTTGAATCACCCGGTATTTCGGTAGCTGTCACTTTTGAAGCTTTTATTCTTTGACATTTGACAAGTAGAAACTACGCCATTACTAAAAGTGGAACGATACACGCTTCAACAACGCATTGAAATTATTAAAATTCATGAATGAAAATGATCCGGAATTCCATCGAAAAATCAAGAAAACCTAAGAGTTATTGTTGAGAAGCCTCTTAATCCTCATCATGTGACTGTTTGGTGCGGTTTATAATCCGGCGGGGTTATTGGAACTTACTTTTTCGAAAATGAGGTTATATCAACAGTTGCGGTGAATGAATTGCGCTATCGAGAGATGATTAATGATTTTTGATGGTCGGAGTTGGATAGTATTGATCTGGACAACGTTTACTTTCAATAAGACGGCGCTACGTGCCACACAAGCAACGAAACCATTACTCTTTTACGGGAAAAGTTTCCGGACCGTGTTATCCGAAGAGGTGATCACAATTGGTCACTGAAATCTTGTGATTTAACACCTTGCGACTTCTTCCTTTGGGGCAACGTGAAAGATAAGATAATTTATCAGGCTATTGAGGACATAGTGGCTGCCCACTTTGCGATTTGGTTATGGAAAATTTCTTTATTATGAAATAAACATCCAATCATTTATATCAAAAATGGTATTTTTCTTTGAATACCAAAAAAATATCTCTTCTTGGAAAACCATGTACTTAATATCTACATAGCTACATACGCTTGATCGGTGCCATATTTATTCCCATTTTGATGTTGAAGGTACGAATTTCGAAAGATCTCTTTTCGCGTCTACGCAGTTAAAAAAATGTTCGTAACAAATTTCGTTATTATAGCTGCAGCCGGTTGGTTGGTACCATCTTTTTCCACATTCGCTCCATTTTCAGCCTAAACGTATAAATTTCGGAAAAATCAGGCGAATGTATACACCGAATAAAAGTACGAATTTTGAAAAATGCATCTATTTTACGTATCTACGCAATTAGAGGGATGAACATTCCAAATTTCATGCTTCTAGCTGTTGTAGTGTCATACCATTTTTATATTTTTCGTCCTATTTCGCCCGCCAAAAACTTTTATTTACTTTTTGGTGCTTTTACACTGAAAGAGGAATGTACGATTTTGAATGTGATCTACACCTAAACGTCAAGTATTTCAATTCATTTGACATTTCTCAACTTCAGACTAACTCAATTTGAACCATGGAAAGATACACAATCGAGCAACGCGTTAAAGTTATTCAGGCTTATTATGAAAATGGGCGTTCAAAACAAAATGCATATCGTGCACTTCGTGATTTTTTCGGTCAATTTGATGAGGCACATTTTCACCTCAGTGGAATCGTCAATAAGCATACTGGCCGCAATTTTGGGCGAATGATAATCCAAGAGTGATTGTCGAAAAACCAATGCACCCCCAAGAGTAAATGTTTGGTGCGGTTTATGGCCTGACGGCATCATCGGGCCGTTCAGGCAGTTACTGTGAATGGTCTTCGCTATCGTAAGATGATAACGAACTTTTTACGGCCCGAATGGGAGGATATGGATGTGGCTGATATGTGGTTTCAACAGGACGGTGCCACTTGCCACACGGTTAACGAAACAATGGCTATTTTGCGCGACAAACTCAATGGCCGTGTTATATCACGTGGTGGCGATGTCAATTGGCCGCCAAGAGCATGTGCTTTGACACCGTTGGACTTCTTTCTTTGGGGTTGTTTGAAAGAAAAGGTGTACGTCGATAAGCCAGCAACAATTCAAGAGCTAAAGGATGGGATAATTCGGCACATTAACGGCATAGAACCTCAATTATGCCTCAGCGTCATCGAAAATTTCGACCATCGGATGGAGGTGTGCCGCCGAGATCGACGTAGCCTTTTGGCCGATATTTTGTTCCATACATAATTGAACCATACCAATATTATCATGATAAAAAGAAATGACAATAATTTCCTAAATAATTTGTGTTTTATTCAAAATCAACATCGGCCCTTAAAATTTAACCGCCCTTTATATACTTTATGGAGTCCCCGATGAATATTTCAAGGTGTTACAAACGGAATGACGAAGTGAATATACATACCCCCATCCTTAGGTGGAGTTGAATTATATTCTACCTGATTTGAACTGGGATATTGTCCTGGCTCAAGATCATTTTGCATCTATATTTAATAGAATGCAAATTTATTTACAAATGGCATGATGACTTTCTTGGCTGCAGACTACCACTATCATGGTTTGCACCCTGTCTAAAGGTTTCATTCAGGTGGCTTCGCAGCGACTTTTCAACATCAAACCCGGCCTCTTTAAGGAAATGATTCTCACAAACGAACGAGAAGCACACCCCACTTGCCGAACTTGCGTTTAAAAAATCGCACCATGTAATAAAGTACACATGTCATCTTATAAGCATCTCACTGAGTTGCATATGTAAGTATGTGTATAATCAGGTATAGTCTTTTAAAGTCAAAGTAATCGGTAGTTCAAATTTTAAATGACCCACCCTATAGTTCCGGTTTTTTAACGTTCTTGATTTATTTCGTTCCAATCTTACCGCTCAGTGTCATTCGTGTTAACATCACCGTTCCTGATACATCGTCACCGGCATTATGTTCCCGACTTTCCGTTGTTCCTGCACTTTATCGTTTCTGTCTTATAGTCCTATCTCAATCGTCCTTACCTCAACGTTCCTGCGCCATTGTGTCTACTGTTTCTGCCCCTCCATTTTTCTTACATTGTTCCTTTATCATTGCCATTGTTCGCTTTTCATTATTTCTGATTGATCGTTCCTGCATCAACTTATCTGTGCTCCTGTTACATTATACATTTGTTCTGTTTCATTCCTGTTTCCTGCATTAAATCTGTGTTTGTTTCAAGTTTTAGATTCAATATTTATACCCTCGTTCTATTACTACTTAGAAATTTTCGCTGATATTTTCTATTACATGGAGTTTGTAAGCGTTTCTCCCGAAAGGCCGAACATAGTGAAAGGCCTAAAAGCGTACACAAATAGAAAGCCTCACCTGTTATCTTGTTAAAATTCTTTGATTTATTTACTATGTTTCTTTATATATTTTTATTCGTGGAATAGGATAGTATATAATAGTTTCACGTCAAATGTTTCTAACACCAACTATACCTTCCCACATTTATGTATAGGGTTCGGTTTAGAATTACCAGATGAGTCTTCATAACGAAGCCTGTCCGTCCGAAAATTTCGACGAATTTCATTAATCTAGGTGTAGTCGTTTGGTTGGTACCATTTTTATCCCTCCGTACCAATTGTATCCCTTGAAATTGCGAATTTGGAAAATACCCCTTTTATTTTTCATGTCTACGTAGTCAAAGGAATGTATACTCCGAATTTCATGAATCTAACTGTGGTCATTTAGTTGGTACTGTTTTTATCCCCTTTTTCTATTTTGACCCCAAAAAGAACAAATTTTGAAAAATACGTGTATTTTACTTGTCTATGCAATCAGAGGAATGTATACACCGAATTTCATTAATCTAGGTGTAGCCGTTTGGTTTGTACCATTTTTATCCCTCCGTACCAATTGTATCCCTTGAAATTGCGAATTTGGAAAAAATACTTTTATATTATGTATCTACTCAATTAGAGGAATGTACACACCGAATTTCATGTTTCTAGCTATTGTCGTTTAATATGTACCATTTTAAACTCTTTTTGTCCCATTTCACCCCCTACAAATAAGAACCACTTTATGATGCACGTTTTTGTTATAAGGGGAATGTGCATACCAAATATCAAGCAAATATAAACAGATATATTCAAAAAACATGCTTAAATACGCTAAAATATTAAGGATTATTATGGGTATTTTTAGTCCTTGTGATGGAAAAATGTTTCCCTTTGGGTCGATTTCGCCCCTTTTCAATCCCAACTGATCTACGACTATTAGACGCATTTATGGAAAATTTAAACGTTCCAGCTCATTTCGTTTAGATGCTAGCGTGCTTTCAACAGACGGACGGACAAGGCTAGATCGTCTTAGAATTTTATGACGATCAAGAATATATATACTTTATAGGTCCCAGGTCGATATTTCAAGGTGTTACAAACGGAATGACAAAGTTAGTATACCCCCATCCTGGAGGTGGAAGGTATAAAAATAAGATTAACTCATGGTATACAATATGTTGACGATTTCCTGTGCTGTCCCGGGATTCCGGGAAATTGAAAAAATAATTCCCGTTTCCCGGGGAATAAAAAGTACGGTAAAATGCAAACCCTAGTGAGTACTCAAATTAAAGGAAATGACAATGATTGTAAATATCATTTGTTCGGTACCAATGAAAGTACGAATATTGATAGATCGCTTTATTTTTCGACTCTACGCAGCTAGAGCGAAGTATACAACAGACGAACATCGCTAAAATTTTATGACGACCTTAGAATTTTATTTTTATGGCGATCAAGAATATATATGGTCTCAGGTCGATATTTCAAGGTGTTACAAACGGAATGACAAACTTAGTATAGCCGCATGCTGTGATGGAGGGTATACAAATTATATTGGGTGATTATCTTTGTTCCACCCTTTATAATCTTCTTCGTGTGAAGCACACAATAAAAGCTACAGTTGAAAATATTTGGAATGTAACATTAGAAGATATATTTATGAGAGCGATGAATAAACCTTCCTCATATTTCCACTGGAATTCTCTTTTCGCGAGTAGAATTTATAAATGTCACTTCCGCCAGCTTCTCATACAGGGATATTTTAAAATTTCTGATCTAGATATCTTGTATATCTAGATAAGAAATAATTGATTGATTGTCTTATTTAAACAAATAAATGTACATAAAAGATAAAAAATCAGAAAATTGAATATAAGCATATAGTATACACACTAGAGCGTACCAGGTTACAAGTAAAAAAAAAAAAGTTCGCCGTACACCTTCGAATATGAAGTATTATTGAAAGGTAGTTTCAAAAAAATTTTTTTTATTTTTTTATGCCGAACGTAGGGGTCGCGCTTTTACATTTTTCTATATAACTTCTGCATTTATAAACGGATTTTAAAGTGTGATACATCGATGTTTTTGTCCGATTTTTTTGTCTTTGAAGTCATTGAGCTCAAACATGATTCATGATTTTATGCGAGCTTTAATTTTCGATTATTAGAGTGGTACATTAGGGTAGTAGCAACTGAGAAATGATGGGTAAGTACCAGAAGGGGGTGCTTGAGCTCAATGACTTCAAAGACAAAAAAATCGGCCTCGTCGAGACAAAAACATCGATGTATCACACTTTAAAATCCGTTTATAAATACAAGTTATATAGAAAAATGTAAAAGCGCGACCCCTACGTTCGGCATAAAAAAATAAAAATTTTTTTTTTAAACTACCTTTCAATAATACTTCATATTCGAAGGTGTACGGCGAACTTTTTTTTTTGAGGTACGCCCTAATACACACCATTGTTCACCATATTTGTAATCCTTGTGAAATTTACAGTCGTTTGAGTACCCACACTTATACGTATTTTTTCTGTTACATTACAGGGCCTTAAGGTCCAAATAGTTCCTGAATACAAATTTTTGACGTCCATTCTATGTACCTCTAATGAAAACCTGCTTTATTAGGCATTCAGAGTATATAATAAGAGGTTTATAGGCGGCGTGATAACCTAAATTTGTACACTTTTTCTTTTTACAAGTGAAATAAAAATTTATGAAACAACGACAAAAGAACAACGCAAATAGAAGCACAATGTCCTTCTGGCGCTAGTGTTATAACAATCCATGTTGATGATGTTCACATTTACTAGTGATTGTCACGATTGTCTATATCAAGTAATAAAAAAACCCATACCACATAAGCGGAGTCTTAAGGCCTCGCGGGAGAGAGTCTGGTGTAAATTTCACGTAGAACCACTAAAAATACAATAACAAATGCTCCAATGAGTATTATTAGTCTTATTCAAATACTTATATTTGTGTGCGGTGAATTTTTCTGATTTACATATTCCAACTAATAAAATCTATGCCTGGATTGGATCTATCTGCATTGGATGTCCTATTGCGCATATGATCTAAGTATAAGGCAGATATATTCGAAAACTATCTTTAAATACTATGTATATCCAAAACTGTTGCGTTTGAGGCCCTCCACTAAATAGAGCAATTGATAATACGACACTGTTGCGATGACATTATGAAAACAAATAAAGGAAATCAAACTAATTTATGGAAATAAAAACATTGTCAATTCCAGTAGAAGGTCATATCGCTCATACCATTAGAATGGTCATTACTACATGGCCATTGAGAAGCTATATCCACACATACTCGCACATACAAAAATAGGGATGGTTAAACTTACAGCCATATGGTTGACCATTTTACAATATGTATTCCATGTCAATGGAATATATCTGTAGTCAATGAAAATCATCTTAGCTTTGATAGCGACACAGTGTTCGTAATGCATAAGAAATATGAACGATGATTTTCAGATGACAACATGTAAGGAAATGATAAGGCCTACTATATGATACCCTCTACTTTCTAACCCGCCACAAGTTATTTATTACTAATCGTAGACGTTTTAAAATGTCTGTGAAGGATAAATTTATGGACATGGTACCGCTGCCTGTCAGTCTGCCCGTTTTGTTGAAAGAACGCTAGCCACGAAAGGAGGTAGGAGGTCCAAATTGTCCAAGAATATATCCAGAGGGGAAATTTTGTCCCTATTATCCCCTAATATTTTGGGTGTATTAGCATGTTTATACCCTACACCACATGGTATAATGTCTTCGTGCATTTGTTTTTAACACCCAAAAGGAGGCGAGATAGACCCATCGTTTATTATACCGATCGACATAGAATCACTTTTTCAATCGATTTAGCCATGCCCGTCTATCCGTCCGTCCATTTATTCTTGTAATCACAATACAGGTCGCAATTATTGTCGATTTCTAAAGAAACTTGACACAAACGATTTGTGGATGTCGACGACGGACTCTCTTTAATTTGAAGCAAATCGGTTTAGATTTAGATATAGCCCCCATACAAATGTTGCTCCCGATTTGACTTTTCCTTTTTTGCTCTAGAAGCCACATAATTTAAGCGATTTTGATCAAATTTGTCACAACACCTTACATCTAAGTTAGAATCATCTGTAGTAAAAATGGGTCAAATCGGTTCAGATTTATATATAGCCACCATACAAATTTCGCTCTCAGAAAAATAGCTTTCCTAAATTTGAGTAAAATCCATACCCAATTTAGTTCAACAAATTTACTCCAGTTCAGAAAAAAAATTCCTTAAAAGTAGGAAAATTAAATAAGTATGAGTAAAGTTTCCTGGTTTGAAGTAAATCATAGTAAATGCCTCATTTACTAGAAATAGGGTAGTGAATTTACTTCAAAATATTTCATTGGTTCTAATAAAAAATTCTAACAATTGAGTAAATTCAGACTTATAAGGAAGAAAATTTCCAAGGTTTTAAGTAAGAAAAGTATTAAGAAATTTCTTGCATTTAGTTCAACAAATTTACTCCAGTTCAGAAAAAAAATTCCTTAAAAGTAGGAAAATTAAATAAGTATGAGTAAAGTTTCCTGGTTTGAAGTAAATCATAGTAAATGCCTCATTTACTAGAAATAGGGTAGTGAATTTACTTCAAAATATTTCATTGGTTCTAATAAAAAATTCTAACAATTGAGTAAATTCAGACTTATAAGGAAGAAAATTTCCAAGGTTTTAAGTAAGAAAAGTATTAAGAAATTTCTTGCATTGAAAAAAAAAATACATTTAGGAAATTCTAACTAAAAAATGAGCTTTTTCTTAAAATTAAGTTAATGTGTTTACTGAAATTTATGCCGAGTTCTTCATACATTTAAGTATTAATGAACTTATAAAAATTCACATGAAATTGTTTAAAAAATTCTTGAATATTAATCTAAGAAGCAATTCTCGTTCGTTTTCAGAGACTTATTTCTTAAATACTTCAAGTATTATTATAAACAACCACTGTGAAGGCGCCTATGTTGCCTTCGCAGCAATCATGGAGTAATAGCTAGACTCTTTATAGCAGAGGTATCATGAAACTTTTGAGAAATATTTCATGTTGCCATTTTTTATACACTCCACGAGAGTATTATGTCTTTCTGCATTTGTTTGTTATACCGATCGACATAGAATCACTTTTTGAATCGATTTAGCAATGTCCGTCTGTCTGTCTGCCCATCCATTTTTGTAATCACGATACAGGTCGCAATTGTAGCCATAACCAAATGAAACTTTGCATAACGACGTTTTTCGGGACAAGGACGAACGCTATTTAATTTGAAGAAAATCGGTTCAGATTTAGGCCCCATACGAATTTCACTCCCGATTTGACTCTATTCACTCTAGATACCACATCTTTTAACAGATTTTTTTCAAAATCGGTTCAGATTTGTATATAGCTCTCATTCAAAATTCGCTCTCGATTTCACTTTTTCTGGCCTAGAAACCACATATTTTTGCAGATCTTCTTCATATTTGGCAAAATATCTTATCTATCCACTAGAAACATCCATGGTGAAAATGGGTCAGATCGGTTCAGATTTACATATAGCTCCCATTCAAATTTCGTTCCCGGATTGACTTTTTCCGCCCCAGAAATCACGTATTTTCACCGAATTTCTTCAAAATGAGCATAACACGATAAACGTGAACTGGATGAATTATTGTGAAAGTTAGTCACTCCATTCCATGTTTGGACATAGCCCCGATACAAGTATTATTCTCGATTTGACAAATTGGACCATGTCATATTAGTCTATGATTAGGAAACATACAAAAAATCTTCCAGTTTTCACTTTTTTACCGAATTGAATTGTATTCATATAGAAAATGGAGTGTATCATGAAGTCGGCCCCGCCCGACTTTAGCCTTTACTTACTTGTTTGTATTAGTTTTGTATACTCTGAAGCAAAATCATTTGTTTGAATTATTTTAGTTATATTAAACTTATTTTAAGTTCACTTTTTATACACTCCACGAGAGTATTATGGCTTTGTGCATTTGTTTGTAACACCCAAAAGGAAGCGGGATAGATCCATTGTTAAGTATACCGATCGACTTAGAATCACTTTCTGATTCAGGTCGCAATTATAGTCCAATCTTAACAAAAATTGGCACAAGTAAGTTTTGTGGATCAAGGACGAACGCTATTGAATTTGAGGCAAATCGGTTCAGATTTAGATATAGCCCCCATACAAATGTCGCTCCGATTTGACATTTTCCGCTCTAGAAACCACATATTATACCCGATTTTCTTTCAATGTGGCACAACATCTTATAATCCAACTATAAACACCTAAGCAAAAATTAGGTAAGATCGGTTCAGATTTAGATATAGCCGCTCCCGATTTGAGATTTTCCGCTCTAGAAACCACATATTATACCTGATTTTCTTTCAATGTGGCACAACATCTTATAATCCAACTATAAACACCTAAGCAAAAATTAGGTAAGATCGGTTCAGATTTAGATATAGCCCCCATACAAATATCGCTCCCGATTTGACATTTTCTGCTCTAGAAACCACATATTGTACCCGATTTTCTTTCAATTTGGCACAACATCTTATAATCCAACTATAAACACCTATGCAAAAATTAGGTAAGATCGGTTCAGATTTAGATATAGCTCCCATACAAATGTCGCTCCCGATTTGACATTTTCCTCTCTAGAAACCACATATTGTACCCGATTTTCTTTCAATTTGGCACAACATCTTATAATCCAACTATAAACACCTATGCAAAAATTAGGTAAGATCGGTTCAGATTTAGATATAGCTCCCATACAAATATCGCTCCGATTTGAGATTTTCCGCTCTAGAAACCACATATTGTACCCGATTTTCTTTCAATTTGGCACAACATCTTATAATCCAACTAAAAACACCTAAGCAAAAATTAGGTAAGATCGGTTCAGATTTAGATATAGCCTCCATACAATGTCCAGATTTGTCATTTTCCGCTCTAGATACCACATATTGTACCCGATTTTCTTTAAATTTGGCACAACATCTTATAATCCAAATAGTAACACATATGCAGAAATTCGGTAATATCGGTTCCGATTTAGATATAGCCCGCATACAAAAGTCGCTCCCGATTTGACTTTAGAAACCACATAGTGTATCCGATTTTCTTTAAATTTTAAAGAACATCTTATAATCCACCTAGAAAAACTTATGCAGAAAGTGGGTAAGATAGGTTCAGATTTAGATATAGCGCAAATACAAATGTTGCTCCCAAATGTTTAACTGATTTTGGTCAAACTATACATATTATATTTCACCAATTTCGTTCCAGATTACAATATATCCCCATACAAATGTCCTTTCCGATTTAACATTTTTTGTCAAACACACACATTTACAGGATGGAAAAATTCTGCCCTTTTTCACCGAATTAAATTCTACTCGGATAGAAAGTGGAGTGTATCATAGAGTCGGCCCTGCCCGACTTTAGCCTTTCCTTACTTGTTTTCCTTGTATCAAGTAAAATTTTCTCAGTTTAAGTAAAAATGCACTTGTTTTGAGAAAAAAATCAGCAAATTTGTCCCTCGTTTAAGTAAATATTTACTTAGTTTGAGTTAAAATTTACTAAGTTTTAGGAAAATTTTAATTTTAATTTAGTAAAAACTTGCTTGGGTTGAAAAAAATTTACTTAGATTCAGGAAATTTTCAGCAAAATTTTACATAGATTTAGTAAAAATGTACTTGGTTTGAGGAAAAACATACTGGAACTTTCCTAAGTATGAGTAAATATTTACTTGGTTTGAGGAAAATTGAACTAGAATCAAGTTCAAAGCATGTACTACTTTCAAGAAAAAGATTGAAGTTGATATGAGGAAATATTAATTAGCGCTATACGAAGTTCAATTCTCCTACAGTTTAGTTCATTTTAACTAATTATAGGGTTCACTTTTTTCTGAGTGCGGTAGAGAAACCGAGTTTTTTTGCTTTTGAAACCACATAATATAAGCGATTTTTATCAAATTTGGTACAACATCTCATATTTAAACTAGAAACATCAGTGGTAAAAATGTGTTAAATCGGTTCAGATTTAGATATAGCTCCCATACAAATCTCTCTACCGATTTGAGCTTAACCGCTGTAGAAACCAGATACCTCAAACGATTTACTTCAAATTCGGTAGGACAACTTATATTTACACTAAAAACATTTTTGATAAAAGAGGATGAGATCGGTTCAGTTTTATATGTAGCTCCCATACAAGTGACGTTCACGATTTTCACCGAATTAAATTGTAGTGGAGTAGAAAGTGTAGGGTATCATATAGTCGGTCCCGACCATCTTTAGCCTTTCCTTACTAGTTTTTGAATATGTCTGCTTATATTTACATGGTATGCGCATTAGGGCGTACCTCAAAAAAAAAGTTCGCCGTACACCTTCGAATATGAAGTATTATTGAAAGGTAGTTTCAAAAAAAAAATTTTTATTTTTTTATGCCGAACGTAGGGGTCGCGCTTTTACATTTTTCTATATAACTTGTATTTATAAACGGATTTTAAAGTGTGATACATCGATGTTTTTGTCTCGACGAGGCCGATTTTTTTGTCTTTGAAGTCATTGAGCTCAAGCACCCCCTTCTGGTACTTACCCATCATTTCTCAGTTGCTACTACCCTAATGTACCACTCTAATAATCGAAAATTAAAGCTCGCATAAAATCATGAATCATGTTTGAGCTCAATGACTTCAAAGACAAAAAAATCGGACAAAAACATCGATGTATCACACTTTAAAATCCGTTTATAAATGCAGAAGTTATATAGAAAAATGTAAAAGCGCGACCCCTACGTTCGGCATAAAAAAATAAAAATTTTTTTTTTGAAACTACCTTTCAATAATACTTCATATTCGAAGGTGTACGGCGAACTTTTTTTTTTTTACTTGTAACCTGGTACGCTCTAATGCGCATTCCCTTATAGCAAAAACGTACACCATAAATGATTATTATTTGGAAAAGATGAAATGGGACAAAAAGGCATAAAAATGGTACTACCAAACGACAACAGCTACAAACATGAAATTCGGAGTGTACATTCCTCTAATTGAGTACACACGTACTCAGGGGTAAAATGGGAATAGAGGGATAACAAGTAAGGAAAGGCTAAAGTCGAGCGGGCCGACTATATAGACAAATACAAATTATACAGTAGTAATAGGATGAATCGGACCGACATTTGAAAGGAGGCCTATAACAACACTTGGGCCCTGGTCCAAAACATGGGCCTATATATCTCATGCACGATAGGTATTCATAGTTGAATTATATCATGATCCGAAGTAAGACGCAGTTTCTAGAGCTGTATTAGACTAGAATGGGCCATTTTGGTTATTCCAAAGTATGGACACATATATTTGACTTTGCATTCTTAGTCGAAATATAATATAACCTGCAAAATTTAAAAAAAAATCGATGTAAAATTTGCGTTCTTTAGGGATAAAAATTAAAATGGGGCCATTTGTAAGGACTCTACTTTAAAGAGTTGTTCCATATCACTTTCAAAGTAGGTATTCTTAGTTGAAATATGACATGATATGCAAAATTATATCGAGATCTAATGCACGATGTCGGTTCTAGAGATGGAATAGAGTAGAATGGGAGCCTAATTTGTATGGGGGTTATACCAAAATATGGACCCATATATTTGACTTTCATAATATATCTTCTTAGTTGAAATATAATACAAAATGCGGGTCCTAGAGGGGTAATAGTAATAAAAACTAGTAAGGAAAGTCGGGCGGGGCCGACTATATGATACACCACTCCCTGCGTATATGTCTCGTTTTGATTACTAAACCCAGGTTGTTTAAGGGGCGATTTTACACAAACAAAATCGCTGTGATCCAGTCTCATTGTAGCTGCACCAAGTGCAAAATATTAAATTATTTTCATCAAGATTGACTGTTATCCATAGTGTTACCAACAAATCGGAAGGTGCATATGAAAGGTGATTATATATTTGTGTAACGGTCCACTAGTATGATCCATGGTAATGTAAAGGTTTTAATAAAAATTGGTGGGACACATGATCTGGAAAAATTAACCAAGTTAACTCGGTCGGACATTTTTAGGGGGCCTATTACAAAACTTGGGGCCAGTGCCAAAAACATAGACCTATATAGTTGTCATTCACGGCAGGTATTCCTAGTTGAAATATATAATGATCAGCTGTAATAGAGCAATCTGGATTCCCATTTGCGTGGAGGTTATACCAAAATATGGACCCATATATTTGACTTTCATTGTAGCTGTTTCTAGTTGAAATATAATTAAATCTGCAAAATTTAGAAAACATTCCATGTAAAATATGGGTTATAGAGAGCTAAAAATAAAAATGGGACCCATTTGTAAGGGCGCTACAATAAAAAGTGGGCCAATATAGACCCCTTTCAAAGTAGGTATTAGTTATTGAAATATAACATGATCTGCAAAATTGTATCAAGATATAATGTAAGATGTAAGTTCTAGAGCGATAATAGAGTAGAATGGGGGCCCAATTTGTATGGGGGTTATACCAAAACATTGTCCTATATCGCTGGCTTTCAAATTAGGTGTTTCTAGTCCAAACGTAACATTGAGGGAGAAATTTGATCAAGATCCGATATAAAATGTGCATTTTAGAGCAGAAATTTTGTATGGGGCTATATCAAAACATAGACCCATGTGGTCCACTTTACCGTTAGCTGTTTCTAGTTCAAATATATGATCCTGAAAATTTTGTCATGTAAAATGAGTATTTTAGAGCACTAATAGTGTAAATTATAGGGATAATTGCATGGAAGATATATGTAAATCTGAACCGATTTCCTCAAATTCAATACCAATCGTCCTTAGCCAAAAAAAGTAGCTTTCGCCAAATTGCATGACATTCGCACACCAATTGTGCGAACAAGCTTAGATGGACATCAGACAGACAGACGGACGGACAGACAGACATCGTTAAATCGATTCATCTGGTGATTCTAAGCCGATCCGTATACTTAAAGGTGGGTCTAGCTAAATTATTTCTTGGTGTTACAAACATTTGGCGCGAATCTAACTTATAATGGTATCAATCAAACGTCTGCAGTTACTAATGAAATTCGGTCAGTACAGTACCAAAACTTTCAAACGTGGGGGATCAAGCGTAATAGCTTAGGTGTGTTTTTCATAATATGGATTTGGGTCAAAACATTGGCCCAGAACTACCATGAACTCTGCCCAGTACGTTGAAATACTTCATGCAGAATATGAAATGCTTCTTTAATGGGTCTTCTAGAAGAACAATTATAACAAACACACTAGACGACCCGTAAAAAGGCGATTTGAAGTCAATAATATCGAAACACGGCATCTCAATATAAACAAAAATGTGAAGTGCGATATTCAACATGAGATCTCACTAGCAAAATCGAAAACCAATAATGAGCTTTGGCACATAATTATAGAGGCATGGCAAAAGATGCCGGATGAAAGGTGCAAAAGACTAGTCAACTCCATGAAACGATGTTGTGCAGCAGTAATAAGCGATAAAGATTTTACAATAAAGTAATAAATTCAATCATATATCGTTATTCAGAATATTATTAATAAAATCGTATAAATTGAATTAAATAAATATTAAATATACTGGTCTCATTATCGATAAAAATCTTAAAATTACAAAAACTTTATTTTTTATTTAAAATCCAATTAAGAATGCTACAATATCACCTTTCAGTTATAGTTAGAACTTTTAAGGGTTTCGAAGTAAAACTGATATTTTTCTTTGTCGACATTTATCTCTTCGCTGCCTTTTTTGGCCGCAGCTGTATATATATATTAAGCCTCGTAATACTATGGAATGCTCTCCAATGTACCGATTCGGTTCGGCAGAACTTAACCCGAATAGTGTTGTAATTATTTTTTTTTTGGAAATTTGAGATAAAACTTTCATTTTATCAGTAGTCTAGACCAAAAGCGGGCGTAGTTTTAAATACATCAAAACTTGTTTGCGATTGTTTTTACATTATTAATAAAAAGCAACAACTTTTATTTTTTGGGACAGGCTTTATTCAAATCTGGACCGATTTGCTTGAAATTAAATAGTGTTAGCAAAACTCATTTGTGTGAATTTTTGCTAAGATCGGATTACATACGCTTGATTGACGAACGAACGGACATAGCTAAATCGATTCAGACTTAGTGGGAGGATGTAATAAGGAATGACTAGATGGTTTGAATTTGTGGACAGTCCTTCCACAAAGAAGCAACGATTTCTAAAATTGTCTTTATGTTTATTGTCGAATCACATGATGATTCTAAGCTGATTAGTATACTTAAAAGTGGACCTAGATCGAATTACTCTGTGTGTAAATTTTTAAGTCATGGAAATATAACCATGTACGGACACCAATACGTGATAAAAAACCAAAAAAAAGACACGTGTCTCCCAGTTCTGCCCAAAGTCATGCACCTTTTTTGGGCCCCCAAAGAAACCGTTTGGAATTTGAATTTACTCTCTGAGGCGAAGTTGTAGCTCTTGTCATAAATTGTTAACAAAAAAACTTCATCTTCAAGGTCAAAATCGCAAATGTCGTCGAACAAATAGTGTAGGCTGTAGTGTGTGTAGGTGGCGTATACGTGCTGTTGATTAAGGATAATATCACTCATATGCACTGTAGTCGGACTGACCATTAACAAAACTAGTCCTGATATATTTTCCCTACCTAACCGGTGTTAAGAATCATTCCTAGGAAGTTCATATGCTCTAGAAAGTTGTTTATAGAGATCTCAGATACGTTTTTGTAGTTGATTGTTGCCTTGAATTTTGAAGGGTTTGGTACCTATGGACCTGAACAGGAGAAAAAGGCTAAAAAATAGTTTTTTCCGATTTTGACCTTGAAGATGAGGTTTTTTGATTTTATATGTTCACAATTTTGTTCTTTACGACAAGAGCTACAACTCAGAGAGTAAATCAAAATTCCAAATGGTTTGCAAGATATGAGCCTGAGAAAATGATAACTTTTTGCAAAAATGACTCCCAGGACCCAAATCATTGGGGGCCATTAAAAAGTGCTTGACTTTGGGCAAAACTGGGAGACAGGGGTTTTTCTTCTCTTTTATCACGTAGTGGTGTCCGTATATGGTTATATTTATATGTGTTATACTACCCTACAGAATACCATATCCCACATAGTGGTCTAGGGTATAACAAAACGGAGATGGCTATTGTCTGGCGATATTGTTATTCGTAGATAGATTTATTTCATACATCAGACAACGAAACACTGTGATTCATCTATTTAATATATACACCAGAACACCACCACTCACTACTCAGCACCTCCTCAGCAAGCGTTGTGGCGCTGTTGTCTGTAACATGAGCTGGGGCCTCAAGTATCCCATTACAAATACTTTTTCCCATTTGATGCAAACTGACCGCAGTAGTTGGAGTTGGAAGAGCTCAAATCGTTGCTCCCAAGCGGTGGCAGAGAAAATCGTTATACTCGAATGACGGTTATTATTATTATTGTATGTCTTCATGGCGAATTAGCTTTACTTACTTGCAATCTCACCCGAAAGCGAAGGAAAAAGCATAATTTATATTTATTATGTTTTAATTGTTGTTTGCACTACTACTATTTGATATGGCCAGGGCAAATGAACTGCGCTGGCTGTGGTGTTAGCCGACGACCGAGTACTGCAATGAATCCATGCTACGAGTTGTGGGGAAATTCAGGTGAACGATCAGAGTCAAAAACAAAATGTTCGTTTTCGACTAAATTTTAATGATGCATTAGGTATATTGAAGATTTATTAAATTTGCCTTGCTATGTCCAGACTTTAAACACTTCATACTTTCAAACACAGAGTTAAATAATATAAATTTGAAAATTATAAGAAAAAGTGACACATTTAAAAAAAAAAAGAAATTTCATGTAGAAAGTATTTTTCCAAGAACACTTCGCAAAAATAAATGATGGAAGAAATAATGTGTTATTGAAGTTAAAAAATGTAACTAAAACGCTATTTGGAAATTAAATATTTTAACCTACACCAGATTTTCAACCTACTCCTTAGTTTCTGTGATGCTCGACTGATTTTTGTTATACATTCAAAAAGAAAAAATAGTAACAATGGGCTCAACCGGGATTTGAACCCGGGACCTCTCGCACCCAAAGCGAGAATCATACCCCTAGACCATTGAGCCACCTGACGACATTCTACTACGTTTAAAGCTAAACATGCAAACCAGCCGCACTAACTGCCTGTTTGTTAGTAGAAAACAAACACAAATGCACGTTGTTGTCGTTGCTTGCACTTAAACAAACCATTCACCAGTTTGTTGTTTTTGGGCCCAGTTAACAAAGATAGACATCGTTGGCTGAAACAAGCCTGTGTATGGGTTTAAAGAAAAAATTGAATTTATACCAACTACTCGTCCATTATTTCTAGAGATTGTAGATCGAATTGTTGTACATTTGTAGTTTTTAAAATTTGCTATGGGAAGAATTGAAGGTAGATGATTTGCTTTTAATATTGAATATATTATACCGAGCGACAAATGTTTGTCATCCATGGACGAAACGCACTACAGTATACTCAGATTTTCACTTCGTGAAATTTTAATTTCTGCCACATTTGAAAAATAGGCTAAACCATATGGTTTCATGAAAGGAACAAGTCAAATAGGGAAGGAGCTATATATAAATGTGAACCGATGTGATCCACTATCACCGTAAATATTTCTGGTTGAAAAATTTTGAAGAAAATCTGTTAAAATATGCAGAAAATGTCAAAACGAGAGCGACATTTACGTGAGAGCTATATCTAAAGCTTGCCCTATACAACTGGTATCGGAAAATAATTGAGCAATGGATAGAAAGCAAAAAAGTAAAATAAATGATTGGCCTATCGCGCTCTCTTCGGAGTGTTACAAACAACTGCGCACTGAAATGCTTTTATCTCTCTATCCATTACAGTAGGAGAAACAACTAAGAAAGGGTAAATTAAATTAAACATGAAAAATCGCCCAATAAATAATGAAAAGCTTCAAAATCAAAAAAACGGACCAACATGAAATTGTTCATAACAGTAAATTCAAAATCCCCAATTGAAATTTTGACAAAAAAATGAGTTATTTTTCATATGAAAACTCGCCTAAATTTTTGACTAATTTTTAATATAAAATTCCCAATATTTCGATTGACTTCGTCAATCATCTTCAGGGGAGTCAATTTATGAATATAAAGTATAAACGACAGTAACTTGTCCGCACAACCAGTCTTTGTCAACTGACAAAAACATCTACATACAAATTTTATTTATATCAAAACACGATTATAAGCCAAGGCAACCAATAAATTTTTACTATAGATATCGATAAGCCAGCAATCTTCAAAAAAGCTTAAATGCCCTAAATATTGGAAGATAATTTAAGTATTGTTAGCTACAACCATTTGGTTGATAGTATTTCCTTCCTAGTTTAATTCCTATAACCCAACTTCATGATTTCAATAATTTTTGGAGGGTATCCACTTTCTACGCCATTACAATTTAATTCGTTGATGATTTTGGATTTTGTCCTATACCTTGGACCAATGAATGTTTCCAGGTGATATATACCGTTTCCAGATTAAAATCTGTTAAAATATGAGTTTATTAAAACACAAAAAGTCAAATCGAGACCGAAATTTGTCTATCTGTAAATCTGACCCAATTTTACTAGAAATGTTTGAAGAAGATATAGTAGTCGCTGTGGCAAATTTGAAGAAAATCGGTTAAAATATGCGGTTTCTAGGGCATAAAAAGTCAAATCGAGAGCGAAATTTGCACGGGAGCTATATCTGAATCTGTACTTATCTTACCTATTTTATCATGTTTTTGTCCCAGTTTGAATTTTAGGATACTGTGCCACTTTTGAAGCAAATCGGGTACAATATGTGGTTTATAGAGCGGAAAATTTCAAATCTATATATATCTAAATCTATACCGCTCTGCGTCAAATTAAATAGCGTGCGTCCTTGACGCATAAAACTTACGTGTGCCAATTTTTGGTAGGATCGGACAATATTTCTGACCTGTACCTTGAATTCAAGAATAGATGGACAGGAAGACAAACAGACGGGCATTGCTAAATCGACTCAGGAACTTTGGCGTAGAATGGATATTCTTCTGGGGGACAATAGCCCCCCAATTTGTTTTTGTTAAAAAGTCAAAAAAGTATTTACAGTCGCACGAATAATAGGGCTGTTTTTCTGGACTGGATATCTAAGCTGCGATAACAAAAATCTAAACAAAATGTTAAAATTTTCGTCAACAGCAATATGGGTGTGCGTATGAACACAAATTCTGAAAAAATAAATTTATGTTAAAAACAAGTAAGGAAAGTCTAAAGTCGGGCGGGGCCGACTCTATGATACACTCCACTTTCAATCCGAATACAATTTAATTCGACGAAAAAGTGAAAACGGGAAGGATTTTTGTATCCTGTAAATGTATGTGTTTGACAAAAAATGTTAAATCGGAAAGGACATTTGTATGGGGGTGTATTGAAATCTGGAACGAAATAGGTGAAATGTATAGTTTGGCCAAAATCGGTTAAAGATTTGGGAGCAACATTTGTATTTGCGCTATATCTAAATCTGAACCGATCTTAGCCACTTTCTGCATAGGTGTTTCTAATTGGATTATAAGATGTTGTGTCAAATTTAAAGAAAATTGCGTACAATATGTCGTTTCTACAGCGGAAAATGTCAAATCGGGAGGGAGATTTGTATGGGGGCTATATCTAAATCTGAACCGATCTTACCTAATTTCTGTATATGTGTCTCTACTTAGATTATAAGATGTTGTGCCAAATTTAAAGAAAATCGAGTATGATATCGGGATCAACATTTGTATGGGGGCTATATCTAAATCTGAACCAATCTTGCCGAATTTCTGCGTAGGTGTTTCTAGTTGGATTGTAAGATGTTGTGTCAAATTTAAAGAAAATCGGGTACAATATGTCGTTTCTACAGCGGAAAATGTCAAATCGGGAGCGACATTAGTATGTGGGCTATATCTAAATCTGAACCGATCTGACCGATTTTCACCATCGCTGTTTCCACTTCAATTATAGTGCACCCTGCCAAATTTGTTGCAAATCGAGTGAAATATTTGGTTTCTAAAGCGGAAAAAGTCAAATCTGGAGCGACATTTGTATGTGGGCTATATCTAAATCTGAACCGATCTGACCGATTTTCACCATCGCTGTTTCCACTTCAATTATAGGGTACTGTGCCAAATTTGAAGCAAATCGTGTGAAATATGTGGTTTCTAAAGCGGAAAAAGTCAAATCTGGAGCGACATTTGTATGGGGGCTATATCTAAATCTGAACCGATCTGACCGATTTTCACCATCGATGTTTCCACTTCAATTATAGGATTCTGTGCCAAATTTGAAGGAAATCGAGTGAAATATGTGGTTTCTAGAGCGGAAAAAGTCAAATCGGGAGCGACATTTGTATGGGGGCTATATCTAAATCTGAACCGATCTTACCTAATTTCTCCATAGTTGGATTATAAGATGTTGTGTCAAATTTAAAGAAAATCGGGTACAATATGTCGTTTCTAGAGCGGAAAATGTGAAATCGGGAGCGAGATTTGTATGGGGGCTATATCTAAATCTGAACCGATTTGCTTCAAATTAAATAGCGTTCGTCCT